>JASCZW010000010.1:83789-319087 GCA_034211315.2 Aedes japonicus | reverse complement strand
ATTGATGATACACTGACCCGTAGACGACACTTGCTACTTCTAGGCCCATAAATATTCGGCATAATTCTGGCTACCGCAGGCATAGTCTTGTTGGCTGTTGAAATTTAGCCGGTCGTCGATCATCACACCCAGATACTTCAGCACGCGCTTCGAGACTATGGCAAACCCCCGATGACGATTTCTGCTCTCTGTACCGCTCTGCAGTTGCTGAGAATATCCGTTTTGTGGTGGGCTATCTGTAGTTTCGACCCCTGCATCTAGTTTTCAATTATGCCGATTGCTGCGGTCGCCAGACTTCTTCCAGTGTTTCACCTTTCATTGATAATACTATCTCATCCGCAAAACTAACTATTACTACGCCTTTTGGCAGCTTCAGCGTTAACACCCTGTTGTACATCCCGTTCCAAAGTGTTGGGCTAAAGATAAAACCTTGTGGAACTCCCGCCGCAATGTTCCCCATGGATATCTCGTAGATCAACACCTGGTTCTGAAAGCATTTCTTCAGAATTCTGGTAATCAGGGACCTTCATTCTGTGCAGCGATTCCGTAATGGCAGCATAATTAATCATCAATTAAAAGAGAGATTTGAGCAACAAAAATGAAAAAGTGCCACTAAATTATTAGAGCCTGTGCCAACAAATAATGTGTGATCAGCATTAAAAATTAGGAATGCAATAAAAAGATGAGAAAAGATCTCGGATAATCTAACAGACCGGTAAATCTGAAACAACAGCAACAGCTATTAGTATATGTGCAATTAAATATGGCAGTATTTCCGCCAAACCATGTAATTTGAGCACCAAACTATTCGCATATGTCTTTAATTTTGTTAGATTTTCCCATAAAAACAGTAAAATGAGCAATGGATATTTATTTATCCATTGCTCATTTTACTGTTTTTATGGGAAAATCCAACAAAATTAAAAGACATATGCGAATAGTTTAGTGCTCAAATTACATAATTTGGCGGAAATACTGCCATATTTAGTTGCACATATACTAATAGCTGTTGCTTTATTTGATAGATTTACCGGTCACAATTAGATTATCCGAAGATCTTTTCTCATCTTTTATTGCTCATTCCTAATTTTTTAATGCTGATCACACATTATTTGTTGGCACAGGCCTTAATAATTTAGTGGCACTTTTTTCATTTTTTGGTGCTTTTTCTGAATTACTAAGTGCAGGTAAATATTTTAGCCATTCCGTAATAGCCTCCCAGCTGGCACTTATGAAGGCGTTCTTAATGTCGATCGTTACAATATTGATCGCCTCTTTGTCTGGACGCCTTTACAACTGTCTTGATCACTGTCCAAATAGCATCCACTGTAGACTTCCCTTCCCGGAAACTAAATTGCATCGTCAATAACCCGTGCTCGCTCTCAGTAAATTTCGTCAACCTGTTGAGGATGATCCTCTCCAGGAGGTTCCCAAGCGTATCCAACAGGCATATTGGCCTATACGATGCTGGATAACCCGGAGGCTTTCCTAGCTTGGGCAACAACACTCTCCGAATTATCCACCTGTTCGGGAAATGGCCTTCCTCTAGACATTTCTGCAACACATCCCTGAACATTTCCGGCAATGCCTGAATCACCACTTTCAGAACCACATTAGGGATTGTCGCCACTGCCACAAGCTCCTCGTTCGAGACTTGCATGCCCTCAACATTACTTCTCTCTTCCTCAACGTACGGTGTACGTGGCCACGTCGTTGGATCGTGCGTCGGGAAAAGTCCATCAACGATAGCCTCCAGTTTTGCAGGACAAAGCTCTGTAGCCATTGATGGGCATTTGATCTTCACCATGGCAATACGATACGCGTCCGCCCAGGGGTTAACATCAGCGGCTAGGCACAGGTCCTTCCCAAGTAGCACACTACGATTATAATTAGTTGTAGTAACTTGATTATGACTTAGCAAGTCATATTTATGTTTTCTCAACCGAATGACAACAAGTGTGCTACTAGGGTTGTAGCAGTTCGTCTTGTTCAGTCTTATGTCTCATTTTAATTCCATTTTGGCCGCTCGGTCTCGGTCTGCTGCGATTTTAGCTTTCTGGACACGTCTTCTGGTTCTGCGGCAATAGCGCGAAGGATGCTGAGTTGCGCATTCCACCAGTAAGCAGGGTGCCGTTTGTTCCTCGGCTCCAATTTCCTCGGCATGGTTGCGTCTCATGCCCTTACTAATGTATTGGTCAGGTCGTCTGCGTTTCGCTTCGAGAGTTCGTTGTCAAACCGAAGTTCCTCAACACTCTTTGTCGAAAACTGTTTTTGTCGAAGACCTTTGTCTTCCACTTCCGCTCGCAACTATTTGTCCTTCGTATTGCCGTAAATCCTGGTAGACGATGCTATACCGGATCACCGGATGGTCACTATGAGTATACTCCTCACACATCCTCCAGTTCATATTTGTCATCAGCGACGGACTACAGCAGGTAACATCGATGACGGATTCACGACCGTCCCTGCGAAAAGTGTTGGTGGAACCTACATTCGATATTGTAACTTCCAGCTTTGCCAGAGCTTCTAGCAGACTCCATCCTCTAGCGTTGGTACGTCTGCTGCCCCACTCAACAGACCAAGCATTAAAGTCTCCTCCAATGAGTTTTTCAGTCAGTGCGTCCAGCATCGGGTGGAATTGCTCCTGGGTCCACTTTGGGGGTGCAAAGTAGCTTCATACAAAGATCTCGTTGTTTTTGGCGATCACGAACCCTTCACATAAACTGGACACTACTTCCTGGATGAGAAATCAGCCCATCAATTTTTGCGCAGCCATCATCGCTCTATCTGCTACCAAGTTTCTGTTATTAGGAGGAACACGATGCGGTTCCGCAATGATTGCAACGTCACACGTTGTTTCTGGTGTTGACTGCCACACCAGTTGCTTTGCTATGTCGAAATGGTTGAGGTTTATTTGAGTTACCCCTATTACTGCCTACCCGGTATCCTTTTCATACACAGGGTACCTGTAGCCCCCCGTTCATGTGATCGCTTCCGTACTCCTTTTTGCAAAGCATGCATCTCGGTTGCATTGTGCAGTCTCTTGCAAATTGGTCTTGCTCACCGCATTTCCTGCACAGATCAGGTCTGTCAGGACCTCTCCTATTTCTTTGGATCTCGAGGGACGACTCTCAGCGAGCACACCGACCACCCAGCTTTTACGCGATCCTACTCCAACAGCTTGTTGGCTGTAGCTTTCGGCAGACGTATCGCCACCATCTGTGTGCCACCGTACGGCTTCCTCAATCGGACTGTCATTGGTGCATCTCCAAGATCACAGTGCCCCGGATTACTTCTCAGTTCTGAAGAACGCCCGGACCTTGCCTTTGAAACCCCAATTGAATTTTGCACAACTTTCTCCGTAACTTTTCGTTGTGCTGCAGACCAAATTTTCTTGAAGCAGTTTGAACAGAGTTTGCTTCTCTTCCATCTTTCATAAATGCCGCTTCATTATGGCCCAGGATTTTTTGATAGGATGCAGTTCAGGGCAGTTTGGGAGATTTTGGCATTTTTCGACAAAATCGACTTTTTTCCTCTTGAGCATCTCCAACGTAGCTACAGTGTAGTGAGCAGATCTGGCAAGAACATGTGGAGAGTCCGTATGCTTTTGGAAGATGGATAGAAGCTATTTTTTTATGCATTCTTTCCTGTAATTTTTAACGTTTATTGTGCCGGTTGAAAAATACGAAGGACTCTTCAAGCCACAGGAGCAAATGGATAGCCTCACTTAAATCCCAATTTTTTTCGTATTTATAGGACATTATCAGGCACACCTGTCCTTTGCTCAGCGTTGAGAAATTGCGGCTTCGGAAGTTTACAGTTATCCAATTTTACTTACGTCTCATCGTCCATCAAAATGCACCGGTTCGGCTTTTGAAGTAGAACGTTCCGTGACCATATTTCCGAAGAAACCTTCTGGGAATTCGTCCTTTTGGGTGCTTTCTGGTTTTTGTAGGTTCTGATATTGTTTCGTTTTTTGATATTCTGCACGGTTCCAAAGCTAATGTCTAGTATACACCCCATACCCATTCTCAAAGTTCCATGGAGGTCAGACACAATCATCGGTCATTTGATTTTTTTTTAGTTCCGTAGAGTCTTCCCTTGGCTGTACCTATTAACATTCCAGGACGGATTTCGCATAGTGATAAGAGGCCAAATTAGGACAAAACAGAGCTGTAGGTTCGTGGCTTCTGATGAATGAGCAACTGATTTGACAGATATTTCTTCTCGTACACTTCCTTATTGATAGTGCCGGTAGAGGCGAAACTTTTAAAATTTCGATCACAACTACATATGGCCTGGCAAATCAAATTCTTCTCCGGGAATTTGGGCACCCGGGAAAGCTCGGCAATGGCGTTCTTTTGCATTGCGATTTAAAAATCAGACCCAGAAACTGTTTGAAGTCTTCGAGTACGTATGTTTTGTCGTCCTTTAAGATACAAGAAAATGTTTGCAAGAAATTGGTCTAAAGCTCAAGGCAGTAAAGTCTAAAGCTTTTACTGAATGTAACAAAAGTGTTAACATGTTGTATCACGAAATAAATGTTGAATTGCCGGAGACAAAAGCTGGCTGATGTCCCAAATCAAATCAAAAGTTATATGCGAATAGTTCAAAGGAAAAACTTACCTCATAAACAAGAACCTAGTGAACAGCGAAATCCAAGACCAAGCAAAGGTAAAAGCTTCAAAAAGCCCAGACCAGACCTGGAGATTGTTCAGAGGAAAAACTTCCACCACGATCTTTCTACACTTACTCACGTCTTCTTACCGTTTGTCAAACAGTACTTGAATGATAAACACAACTATAAGTCTTTTATTTTGTATACTGGGAAAGTTACACGTTCAAGTCACCTTTGTCCCTATCCATCTCTGAAGTGCATTTTTTTAACGAGATAGAAAATCTGCTCACAGACTCCTGAAGAACTCAGGGTGTGGGGATGAGGGTGCCAACTCCTCGCCCCACTAAAAACCCACTCGTGCCTCTCTAACCCCGGGACCACCTTTCAGTATTACTTCGGGGAGGGAGCTATTGTGCATTAAGCACCCGCTTATGTCTAACTACTTAGGGCTTTGGTGGTTAGTTTATCCCTCTGGCCTGTCGCTGGTCGTTTCGCCACTTGTCTTGTAGCTTTAAGACAATCTGTGAGGCCGCCGTTTTCACCGCGTCCCAAGTGTCCTGTTCTTGACACATCCTCTGGACAAGATTGTCCGGTGTCGTGTCGTGACCGCTCACGACCATCACGCCGTTCCTCGCGTCGTTGAAGCGAGGGCAGACGAAGAACACATGTTCCGCAGTTTCGTCTGCTTCCGCGCTAACGGGGCACGCTGAGGACTCAGAGTGCCCGTACTTATGCAGATACTGTCTGAAACAGCCATAGCCCGAGAGTATCTGTGTCAAGTGATAGGTTACCTCCCCATGACGCCGCTCGACCCATCCAGATATTTCTGGAATTAGTCGGTGGGTCCACCGACCTTTGGTGGAATTATTCCACTCCCTCTGCCACCTGGCCATCGATGTAGCTCTGGTGGTTCTGTGGATTCCTCTTGTGCCCCTTTGCTCGAAGCACTCCGCATCCTCTTTTATTGTGATGCCAATGGGCATCATGCCTGCTAGAACGCATACCGCGTCGCGTGACACTGTGCTGTATGCGCTGATCACTATCAGGCATATTAGCTTGTGAGTACTTCCGAGCTTACCGAGGTAGCTCTTAGTAATCAGGGTGGTGACCCATGCCGGCCAACCGTACCTCATTATCGACAAGGCGACGCTTGTCTCTTGGAGCCTGCACTGTAACTCATCCATCCCTCCACAATGCCGATAGAATGCGACGCCGTTAGATCTACCTCTTCGATGGATTCACCACATATCTCCAGGGTGATGTCATCTGCAAACCCGACGATCTTCTTCCCGTTCATTTTCCATAGCACTGGGCCCAGGATTGAACCTCTGGCCTACCTCTGTGTTGTACACAAGCACGCGATTCTGGAAATAGCTTCCCAGAATCTTGTATCCTGGCACGTGAAAACGTTGGAGCGCGTCAGCGATAGCAGCCCAACTGGCGCTATTGAACGCATTTCGCACGTCCAGGGTGACCACCGTAGCGGCACCTCGCCTCTTGCGCTGGATTGCCACCTCAGCCGTTTTGTTGACGGACAGAATTTCATCCACCATCGACTTCCCTTTACGAAAGCCGAATTGGTTTTTAGACAGACCGTCTCAGCCCTCCGTGTACTTGGTTAATCTGTTAACGATAACCCTTTCGAGCACTTTACCCGCTGTATCCAACAGGCATATAGGTCTATATGCCGATGGGTCCCCAGGGGGCTTTCCTGCCTTTGGTGGCAGTACTAGAGTCTGGATTTTCCAGGCGTCCGGGAAGACGTCCTTGTCCAGACATCTTTGAATCGCCGCCCTGAACATTCCGGGCGCCAGTGAAATAGCCGTCCTAATGGCCAGATTTGGTATACCGTCAGGTCCTGGCGCTTTGTTTAGCTTTAACGATTTGCCTATCGCAGTGATTTCCTCAAGCGTGACGGTCGCTTCGTCCCCATTCATCCGCAGTGCCATCGTGAGGCGATTCTTCCATCATAGGGGGCCAGGAAATCTGGTCGTGACTCGGAAAGAGTCGCCTGATGATGACCTGTAGTAGCTCTGGTGATTGCTCGGTTGGAGCTTAGTTTTAGCCATTACCACCAGATAGGCGTCACCCCATGGAATCACGTTGGCTTTCGAACACAAACCCTCAAAGCAGGCTCGTCTGCTGGCCTTTATCTCTTTTTTAAGTGCAGCCTTAGCGGTGGCTAGCACCGCACGGCGCTCCGATCTGTCCAAGTCCGATCGAGCCCTTTGCATCCTTTTTCTAGCTTGGTGGCAAGATCTCCGGAGGTCTGCGATCGTCTCTGTCCACCAGTAAACCGGCAACCTTCCATCCCCTTTCTAGACATGGTTGCGTCGCACACTCGTGTGAGAATTGATACGAGTTGAACTTCACGAGGATTTTGGGTATCGCTCAATCTCTATTCCCGCTCTAGCGCCTCTTTGAATACTTCCGTATCGAAGTACGGCTGCTGAACGTCACGTCGATGATCGACTCCGCTCCATTTCTATGGTAGGTACTACTAGTACCTACGTTGGCCAGGTTTAAGTTGAGCCTGGTCAGAGCCTCCAGCAGAATCTGGCCCTGAAGGGGTTGGTCAGACGACTGTCCAATTCTAACGTCCAGGCGATAAAGTCGCCCGCTAGTACCAGTGGACTGCGGCGATCAACCGACCATATTGGTGGCGCATAGCAGCTGCAAATGAATACTCCGTTCACTTTTGCAACCGCGAAGCCCTCGTTTGATGTTGTGGACACTACCTCTTGGACTGGGAACTTGCGTCATCTATATTGCCGCCTTCTTGGACTCATCCGCAACCCAGTTTCCGCTACCGACAGGGATACGGTATGGGACGGATATTATTGCAATATCTGTTCCCGACTTGCGAACTGCCTGACACAGCAGTTGCTGGGCCGCCTCACAGTGCTTTAGGTTCAGTTGTGTTTCCTACACTGTGTTTGACTTTAGGTCTACCCATGTAGGCTGGGCACTTGGGACCCCCCGTGACGTGCTTGTCATCTGGTTTCCCAGAACACGTCATGTATTTAGGGGGCTCCTTGCAGTCCCAAGCCTTGTGGACTTTCCCTCCGCAACTTCGGCAAAGATCGCTCTTATCAAGGCCTTTGCATTCCCAAGACATGTGCCCGCTCTCCAGGCACTCTGAAGTGCATGTAGTGCTAGCGATGTGTAGCCTCCTATTTGTTTGTTTATTGCAAACTTCTTGCCTATCGTTTCTTGGTTCTCTTTAACTACTTTATCTCTCTCTCTCTCCCTCTTTCTCTCTCTAATTGTTCGCACTGTCAAATTATATACACCGATTATATTTTAATAGGATTCAAAAGTGCACAAGTTTTAGTTAGGGTTTGTGTCCCTTTGACTCAGCCTTATATACAACGATTGGTTGAAAAAAAATTTCACAACTCATTAAGTTATTCATTTGCTTAGATACGTATAATAAGATGTCGGTCTATAATCATCAAATTCTTCGTCCGATTCGTTCAATTTTCTTTACTAAACGCTGCGTTCGATTTTATTCCATAATTAATGATTCGAGGCATTGCCAGCTTTATTTGCTTTACCCAACATAACATTTTACAAAACAAACTTAACTTAAACTGCTTTGAATGAGCCATTTGGAAAATATGCAACTGAAACTCATACATTTCCATTGAAAATAATACCAATAACAATATTTTTACTAGGTTATCCATACAACATCCATCCATACAGGCCAAAGTTGGGAGCAAAGAAAAAAAATATGTCGCTAAAATTGGGTCCATGGTCTTCTTGTTAAACATCGTTATTTTATGTATATGAAGAGTTGGTTTATAACGTGTGACTATGTTCTGTACATCTAGGCTGCATGGATTTGGTTTGTTGGTTCAATTTAGCCAAATTACAAAGATCACAGAGGCTAAACCAGTGAAATCATGATGTCTAAAAAGATAACATCGAAGTGAACAATAGTCAATTGATTAATAATCATTCGTTGCCTAACAGTCGTGCTGATCGGAGTGTTCTCGAAAGAGCTCTAGTAAAAGTGGCTAAGTGGCGGTTTTTTTTTGTTTATCCAAGTGACGATCAAAAGTTGTGGTGAAGGAGTTTGAAAGATAAGTTTGTTTTAAATCATTTTGTTCTTCTGACTTAATTTTATACAGCAGCATTTGAACCTAACAATACTAACCACGTGTTTTGAGAGCTCTTCTTCGCCATTTCAAAATGGCTGAAGGAGAGCAAACAAGCTCATCTGAGTTACCCGTTCTCCCATTAGGTGGATCTCTCGGTTCAATTGAGTCAAACGGTGTCAATATGAATGTAGATAAATTCGTCTCTCCGAACCAAAGTCGGGTTAAAATGTACCCGAAGTGGGCGAAAGGGCCTTTCGTCGTTTATTTTCGCCAAATTAACAAACCGATAAACGTACTACACGTTTCTGATATTCTACATCGTACCTATTCATCAGTGCAAGAGGTTGGAAAGATTAACCTTAGGAAGCTTCGAGCAGTTTTTTTTTCACTAACAAATCTTTATCGAGTGTACATTTTGTGTGATGAAGTGGAAATCTCTGGTGTTATTTATGACGATTTATTGGATGAAAAAACTGTTGTTCGTCGTGGTATGGGCCACTTCAAGAACAGTAATGTGCCTCCAGTAACTGTTCTTGAATGTGAGCGATTGGTAGTAAAGTTTAAAAAAGGGGATAGTGCGGAATACCTTCCGAGTGAAGCTGTACGTGTAACATTTGCTGGCACTGCTCTTCCTGAGTATTTGAATATTGATAATGTTATTTTCAAGGTCAGGTTATTCACGCCAAAGTTGATGCACTGCGGTAAATGTCAAGCTTTTGGGCATAAAACATCGTACTGT
Source organism: Aedes japonicus (assembly GCA_034211315.2). Classification (NCBI taxonomy): domain Eukaryota; kingdom Metazoa; phylum Arthropoda; class Insecta; order Diptera; family Culicidae; genus Aedes; species Aedes japonicus. Next base: position 309,624 of record JASCZW010000010.1, on the reverse strand, counting down.
GCAAACAAGGTAAAATGTGGTAATTGTGGTGATTCGCATATGACAGATTCATGCTCAGTTCTTGAAAAAAAGTGTGCAAAATGCCATGAAGAACACAACTCACTTAAAGAATGTCCCGTTTTCCGTCAACAAAAAAATGTTTACCGAAAACAGCTCATCTATAAAAGTCGATCTAGTTATGCCGAAATGTTGAAGGCCACGGGTCAACCACTTGACACTTCTAACAAATACGAAAGTCTGGGTAGTCAGTCTGAAGAACTTGGTGAAGCCGTTGAAGATGAGCAAGGCCACTGCAGTTACTCAATTCCAATCAAAAGAAAAAGAGCTCTTCGTGATAGTCATCCTAAGAAAACAGAAAACTCTTGTGTGTTTTCTTTCACTGCTGAATTAAACAAACTTTCTTCCAAGGAACAGTTTCCATCGTTGCCTCAAACAAAAGATATTCCCGGTTTCCGCAAGACTTCTGATGTTCCTCAGGCTCAAAATACAACTGGTTTTTGCAAGATCACAGCTGATGCCTCTGAGAAACTAGATAATCTGCACAAGTCTTTACGCCAGCTTTTAGCATTTATTTGTAACATTTTCAACATTGAGCCCCATTGGATTGAATTGATTGAACAGGTGATCCCATTTGTATCTCCTTTGATTGAAAAGTTATGTGAAAAAATGCCCCTCCTTGGTACACTGCTGAAGTACAATGTCTGAATATGTACAGTGCCAGAATAAATTTTCTATTTTACAATGGAACTGCAGAAGCATTTTGCCAAAACAGGCAAATTTAAGAAATTTTTTAAATAACATTCATGCAGACTGTTTTGCTTTGTGTGAGACGTTTTTAGTAGAAGAGTTGAGTTTTTTTGTCCCTAGGTTTAATATTATTCGAGTTGATCGTGAGAGTCGAGCAGGAGGAGTTTTGATGGGGATTAGGGATTGTTATTCCGATAAACGGATTCAGTTGACGGTTCCTAATTCCATTGAAGTAGTTGCATGCTCCGTTGAGGTGAATAAACAATTGTTTACGGTTGCATCAATTTACATTTCACCGTCGGTTACTTTAGATTGTGACGCCCTCAAGAGATTATTAAAGCAATTGCCACAACCATTATTTCTACTTGGTGACCTCAATGCACATGGATGCGCATGGGGCGAGCCTCAAGATGATCGCCGAGCAAATATGATCTATGATGTAATTGACGAATTCAATCTTGCAACTCTTAACACAGGTGATATTACACGCTTGGCATCTCCACCGGCCAGGTGTTGTAGAGTTGATGTTTCGATTTGCTCTGCAAATTACGCGCTTAAATGTAAATGATCTGTTATTAATGACTCTGCTGGTAGTGACCACTTACCGATTGTTATTGAGTTCGCTAAGAGTAACAATATAGAATGTGTTATCCCTTTCGACTTGACTAAACAAATTGATTGGAATAAATATGTATTTATGATATCTAAAACCACTGATCATTTTGAGATAGCAGAATCGGATATCCACGACTTCCTTACTGGATTGATAGTAGAGTCAGCCTATCGTGCCCAGAAAAAAGCTATCGCAAAACATCCGACTGTTCGTAAGCCTCCGACTATTTGGTGGGACAGTGAATGTTCTGCAGTGGTGAAGCTAAGATCTGAAGCACTTAAAGATTTCCGGAAACATGGTTTGAAAGAGCAATATTTAAGATACAGACAGTTAGAGGCCAAAAGTAAAAGATTATTTAAAACCAAAAAACGTGATTTCTGGAGAAGTTACATCGAAAGTTTGTCTAGAGAGACAGCCATGTCAGATCTTTGGAAGACAGCACGCAGGTTACGAAACTATGATCCTCCACCTTCTAATGTTGACGAATATGATGCAGCTTGGAACCAGAAGTTTGCTGACAAAGTATGTCCTTCTTTTGTACCATGTGATTTTCCTCAATACCGTAGCACTTCATCGTCTGAAACATGTTTGATTCAAGACTTCACCATGAATGAAATGGAGCATTCGTTAGCTAATTGCAACAACTCTTCTCCGGGGATAGATGCGATAAAATTCACTCTAATAAAGAATCTACCGTTTTCTGCCAAGTCTCTTCTTCTACGATCATTCAACTGGATATTTCAGAATTCCAGCATTCTGAATTCATGGAAAGAGGTCAAAGTTGTGGCTATTCCTAAGCCAGGAAAAGACCGCGGATCATATGAGTCTTATCGCCCTATTGGTCTTTTATCATGTGTTCGAAAGACTTTTGAAAAGATGATCCTTATTCGGATGGAGCATTGGATGGAAAAAAATAAGCTTATTTCGTTTACTCAAAATGGATTTCGCCAGAATTTCAGTACTAGAGATTGTCATGTTCAATTGGCAGGCCATATTCAACTCGCTTTCGAATCCAAAGAAGAATTAGCAGCTGTATTTTTGGATATTAAAGGAGCATATGACTCAGTCCTTATTGACATTCTGTACAAGAAGTTACGGCGAATTGGAGTCCCTGTACAATTATCTTCGTTTTTGTACCACCTGTTGTCAACAAAAATTATGAAATTTTTTATTGATAATGAGGTAAATTGCGTGCGGACGTGTTATCAGGGTCTAACTCAAGGTTCTGTATTGAGTCCCTTGCTTTTTAATATTTACACTAGTGACATCGATGAGTGCGTTTCGTCTGGATGTGTACTAGTTCAGTTTGCTGATGATAGTGCAATATGGTGTCGTGGCAAAGATAACAAGTTAATAAAAGAATATCTCCAAAAATCATTGAATAAACTGGAAATATGGGCAAATAAAATAGGGTTTGATTTCTCCGTGCCAAAGACTGAGTTGGTTGTTTTTTCGAGGAAACGATCTCCATCATCCATACAATTAACTTTATACAGCCGTTTAATCGTTCAATCCTTTAGATTTAGATATCTCGGAGTGTGGTTTGATTCAAGATTTACTTTTAGGGTTCATGTAGAGTATCTTGTGCGCAAGTGCCAGAGAAGAACAAATTTTCTACGAACAATCTCAAGCACTGGATGGGGAGCACAACCTTCCGATATGATCAGTTTGTACAAAATAACTATTCTCTCTGTAATGGAGTACGGATGTTTTGTTTTTAATATGACGGCTAATTCACATTTCATCAAGCTTGAACGTATCCAGTTCAGATGTTTAAGGATCTGTCTGGGGTTGATGACGTCAACCCACACGAAAACAGTTGAAGTTTTAGCTGGTGTTATGCCCCTGAGAGTAAGGTTCCATGAACTGAACTGCAGATATCTTGTCTGTGATGTCCCCTGATTCAGTTGATACGTCCATTCACAAGCGATTTTTAAGAGGCATTACACCTACATGTGTCAGAAAATTATTTATAGAAAGGAAGTCGTCGATTGCTGCAGAGTATCTTTTTTTACGGATGGTTCGGTAAAAGAAGATAGAGCTGGATTTGGAGTGTATGGTCCTGGGCTAGCAGTAAGTCATCATCTGAATAGTCCTTGTTCAATTTTCTTGGCTGAGTTAACAGCAATCCTTTATGTGATTGATTACATAAGAGGCCACCCTTCAGGAAGATATCTCATATGTTCGGATAGTCTGAGTGTTCTCGAGGCTCTTGTAAATAATAAAATATCTAGTAGGACAAACAGAACAGTGTTATACATTAAGAATGCCATTGCACATCTTTCAATGAACAATTACATTGTGAGTTTTCTGTGGGTGCCATCTCGTTCTAGTATTTATGGAAATGAGATGGCAGACCAATTAGCGAAAAGAGGTTGCGAACTAAACGTGAATTTCGTAAGAGAACCTGAAACAGTTGACTTTTTTCCGATTATTCGTAGAAGGGCAATCGTGGCGTGGCAGCGGGGATGGTCGGAAAGCGATCTTGGTAGATACTCATACAGTATTCTTCCAACTGTCAATTTAAAACCATGGTTTATAGGCATGAATCTACCTCGACAATTTATTAAAACTATGTCTCGTTTAATTTCAAATCACTATATACAAAATGGTCATCTTTTCAGAATAAACATCGTCGATTCTAACCTGTGTGATTGTGGAAAAGGATACGCCATAATCGATCACCTCGTGTGGACATGCCAAAATTTTGCAGAGGATCGGAAAAATATTCTCGCTGAAATAGCACCTCAACCCGTTCGCGATATTCTCGGAAACATGGATATTCAATTGATGAAAATGTTATATGAATTTATTATAAAGTCTAAGCCCCTTTCACTTTTTTTAAACACTATTTTTTTTTTAAAACTTTTTTGAGCGTATTAGTAGAACGATTGTGATTGGGAAACTAGGAGAATTTAAAATTTAACACTTCATTTGATCACTTTTTAAAAAATAAAAAAATAAACCTTGAAACACTTTTAGCGAAAATTTAAAAAAGTGTTTCAAGGTTTATTTTTTTTATTTTTTAAAAAGTGATCAAATGAAGTGTTAAATTTTAAATTCTCCTAGTTTCCCAATAAAGTCTAAGATTCAGCTCTAGTTTTGCCAGGAACTAACCCCGAGTGAACCGCGGGTAATCGGTTTACACATGTAATTTAGATTTAAGCTTAGGTTAAGATTTTCCCTTCCCTTTTGGATGTTTGTTTGTGTAAAAGTGAGTGTAAATGGGATGTATGAATGGTAGGTTTGTGCGAGAGAACGACTGAGGTTACTAACCCCGAGAAAACCGCGGGAAATCGGAGTCCCAAACTAACAGTTCTAGTTATAAGATATTTTACAGAAACCTTTATAATTTGAATCTCGGCTTAATGTTGCTCACAGAGAAAAATGCCTAATAAATTTAAGAAAAAAATAAATAAAAAAATTGATTAATAATGTCTGAATTCCTTCAAATTAAATCGGACAGCAACATAATTTTGTTAATTATTGCTGAATTAATGACAAATTTGGTACACAGGCCGGATGAAGGAGCTGGGTTAACATCATCTTACCCAATGAAGTAATTGTATATAGATAAAAATTGTTCAATAAAATGAGGTGTTTCAGCTGTCATACAAGTGAAACGTTCCAGCAATCCGTGAAATAATACAAAATCTACACTGAAAGAAAAAAGGCTTTACTCCCTGAAAGATTGGATGGATTCGGGCTTTAACAGAATTGTTTAAGCGTGTCTCATTTTTTTCCTGTACAGTCTTTATTCCACTTCCCACTCAAAATTAAATCTGCCACCCCCCATCTTTTGCTCTAACTAATGCCAAACATTTTAAAGCTCCGGGCCATGAACCCGAAAGCCATCACTCACCAGTGCGTCTCCGGCGAAATTCCACAGCCGCTTTGACACATTCCCAAACAACACCAGGAAGGAAGAAATCATCTAATATCACCCGACTTCAAAAGTTCATTTCTCACAAACGTGCCCGACCTGATGGCCTGTCTGCTTGCTCCCCGAATGTCATTCTCATTTCTTACGAGCCGTATGACGGGAGCACTTTCCGCCTCACCCTAAGCCAAGGATAGATGCCCACCCAGAATTCCATCTTTCTTATCATTTCCTTGGGATGACGAAGACGGCGACGGCGACGACGACGACACCAACAAGGACAAAACGTCTACGGAGGTCTACGGCATTCCGTCTCGTTCCATCCACATTTTTTTTTAATTCCGAGGAATCCAGGGTCCTCCCGATCACAGGCCTCCTTCTCCAACAAGGGCACTCACTGGTGGGAACCAACAGTGCCACGGATGAAGAAGTTTTTCCCCGCTATGGACGACGATTTTTTTCTGGGCCATCAACGAAATAAATTACAATGATTGTGGATGATAAATGTGCAATAATAAAAGTGGCGTTCCGAAATGTTTGTCGTACGATGGAGGAGAAAATTCCAACCCCTCAGATGAAGCGGATGCTTTTCATCCAATTGAGCGTCAAAAATTTTTCCCATCAAAAGCATTCCTGCACAGGAGCAACTAAAGTCACCGTCGTCGTCGTCGTCGTCCTCCACGTCGTCACCGTTTCTGATGCCGAAGTGAATGCAAAAGAAGAAGAAAGCTCTCGAAAGTGCAAATAAAGTTTTCGTTTTTGCTGATAAATGTACCAATTTTGAGTGGAGTTTTCAGTTAAGGCATCCCTGCTGAGAGGAAATTTCTATGCTCATCTACCTACCTGATGCTTGATGCTTTGTTATTCGAGGTGGAAGAAGAGGAACAGTTTAAGCTGGGAGCAAACTGAGTTTGGGGGGCTATTGGGAGGTGAATTGGCAATGGGAGAGCACGACGGCGAAGGAAAAGGATTATACGATAGACGATGTTGTTTTGGGACTTTTAAGAGTCTTATGAATATTTGTATTAAATTTTTAGGGGATTTTACAGAGCAGGGAAGGGGCTATCTAATGCTAGTGGTAAGTTGTGGATAGTGTACGGAAAAGTAGCAAACGAAGGTCAACGGTCTCAGCAGCTTGCCAAACATTTGATTTAATGGTAAAATGAGCAACTCTGCGGTGCCCTTGCGCTGAACTGGCTGGTTTGTCGTGCCGTAAGGGCTTAGTAGGGATTCTTGTCAAGACCCGAAGCTAAGAGACAGTTCCATTGTGGAAATATCACATCAAGTAGTTTTCCCACCTGCTACAGAGGATCGTGTGCCTGGAGGTCACATTGAGAATTTCATTATTCACATTTGGTTCGTAGTTTCAGCGGGCTTTAGGATCATCTTAGCCTTAAATCCATCCTAATAACAGGACATTACGAGAAATAGAGTTAGAATACATTTTTTATCATCTTTTGGTGTTATGATTTGATAGTAAATTATCGCATATACATTCGTTTCAGGTTATCTAAATTTGGGATGCACTGTCTTTTGCATGATGTGTTTCCGGTCTTTCAGGTCATCAGGTATTGTAAAATACTTTAAAATTTAAAATTCGTTCTTTTGCCTCATGGCTGCTATACTTGATCTAAGTTTTCTGGATGCGCAAGTTTGTCTACAATTGCAACAAAACCGTAGTTAATCCTAATGTGTATTGCTTTCTGTTCATTTCCTGTAATAAGAGCGTTTCGTTGGAAGGACTCTCTATCCTTTCCGTGGGTTTCGTGTAAGTGCTTCTACTTACGGGCCCACACCACCTCTTTTGACCCTTCATACAACGGAATAGTGAGGATTACAGGTATTTACAGTTTGATCTTGCCATTAGGAGGAATTGTACGCCATGGCAAGTCCTGCACTGGTGGTGGCTTCCCATCACATCACATCACATCACAATTGCAACAAAACCGCACATGTAGTTTTCAGTTCATATTATAACATCCTTCCACTAAATATATTATCTTTAATGACATTGTTTATTCATTACCATAACCATACATCTTTATCATCATAATTACTATTTTTATCATTGCTTGTGTTTTTGTGATTTATGTATTAACACAAAAATAATTTTATTATTTTTACCTAATTGGTTGCCTAGTTTTAATTATTATGTCTTTGTGTACAATCTTCATTTTGATCCTATCTTCTCCTCTTATAATTTGAAAGTATCGAGTGCCTTGAATACAAGAAGCTGCAAACGGAATCTTTGGTTGGCTTTTGCACTAATTACCGAATTTATTTTCCATTTCCGGTTTGCAAATGGACATTTTACCAAATCTGAGCTGATCTGATTCCGCTGTGTGCCATTTGGATTGTGTCTGACTTCCTAGCTTAGTCTTTTTGTCACTACTTTATCTGTAACTCACAACATAATTATGTAAGGCAATATTGTTTTATGATTTTCTTCAAAGATGATTTAAATATAATTTATTGTTTTTCTATGTCCTTTTGTCCTCAACTCCCTTTCAACTAAATCTTCCCTATTTTCCTAACTCAGGAGCAATAACTATTTCAGCAACAATAGATGCAGATTGCAAAAAGGGACCATAGCAACAGTAAATTAAAATGTTTAAATGATAGTCCTGTAAAATTTCAATAGATTTAACAAACTTTTTCAGGGTGCCTTAAATCACGAATTTGGTGAATTACTGCTATCGCTGAAAACAAGCATATATGTGCTGAAGCGCAGAACGACAGAACTCTACACATTAACGCTTCATATCATTTCTTGCATTTCAGGATCAACAGAATGAAGATCATATATAATAGATACGACTGCTTGTAGTTATTTTCATTTACATAAATATATACACAACTAATAAATCATTCATGGGAATGGGATGGGCCATAAGGGCACACGATTGAAGCACTCTAGATGGGGAGAGTGGGAATGACAACTCCCTATTGCTAAGAGTTTGTGAACAGAGGGTGTGCTCTCTCTCCCCACATTGAGGCATTCCTCACTGTTGGGTTACCGGACCTCGCCAACACCGCCGCTAGGCTTGACTCAAGGGTGTCCTCTAGCCTTTCCACGGTCTCTGCACAAGGGTGTACAGACCTATCTAAGGTATGGGTACATGGGTACCCAAGGAATCAACCAAGCCTTGGGCACATAGGGTGCTCATGGAAAACCACACCGGTAATCAAACGCTGATTGGACAAAAGAATGTCCACAGCTGGATCACCAAATGTAGGCACTAGCGGTGTCTGCATAATGGAATCGGATACAGGAACCAAGGAATAAACTTCAAGAGCATATCGGAACCAAATGTTTCGCAGGTTAGTAAAACAGTATATGTACCAGCCGAAGTGACATTCAGATATTACTATTATTCGCCAAAGCCATCGACTCATTCAGCGATCGAGGGTATCGTCGTAAACGACATCGGCCAAGCCAATGCATTGGATGACGCAACCTACAGCAAGATCCCAAGTAGCACACTACAATCATAGTTAGTTGTAGTAACTTGATTATGACTTTGCAAGTCATATTTATGTTATCCCAACTGAATGGCAACAAGTGTGCTACTAGGGATGACCATCAAGGAATCTTTGGCCATCCTGATATTTCCAACTCCAAACAACGGCAGAACTTCGGAAGGGACATCGCAGGGACTATAAGGATAAAACCAAATGCTGTTTTCAACCTAGGAACAGGAGCGCAAAAACAGAAGGATGCATATCGTCTGTACATTCGGACGAATGAAAAGTGGAGAACGAATGAAAAGAGAGATGGATATTTTCACCATCAGTGGCAGCCACAGGTTTTTGAGGGTGGCTGAGCAATCAATTCACCCATCAATACGTTGATTCAACTTTGATACGTTGCACCAAGGGAATGTAAGAAAAGGCTATACGTCGATTAATATAACCACGGAGATGTATATTCAGAAATGGTGGACATTTCAGGGTGGGTAAGTATGTTTGGGCGTAACATCGCCCTACCCTTGCTACGCCACTGTCGAAAGACAGGACTTTCTCTCCAACGATCATTCCTCCGATCCGAGAAAAAAAAGAGGAGTAGGCTACGCTTCGAGTTTGACGTATCGTTTTATTTGTGCTCTGTAAAATTTCCAAATTTTACTCTGTTTGCTAGTAATATTTATTCCACATTAATTAGCTGTTGAACCTGAAGTGCGAGCAAAGTGCGAGGAAAGTTTTAGTGCCAAAGTTTCTCTCGAAGACTCAGATATTATCCAGAAGAAGAAGAAGAATTGATACGAGGAAACCGCAGCTAAGTAGAATTTTTTTTTCTATTTATTTGAACTGGGCGAAACTTTTTGAGCTTCTTTCTGTGTCGAACAGAGCTATGGGATTGTGGTTCATTTTCCATATGAGATGCGTGTGTTGAAAACTTAAGAATTGTTTTCAGTGAGCTAATTGAGTTGAAGAGCTGTGGGTTAGTTTTTTGTTCGCCTTACGAAAGCTAATGGTGCCACCGTTAAAATTCCATATCTGATGGCTTTGGGTGGAGGGGCAGTTGTGTTGTTTTGTTGTATTGTGTATATTCAGGTGACCATTCTCTTGTGGGTGTCGGGCTTTGGTCTTATCGCCTAGTTCGTCGCTCTTACTATACGGTATGGTCTATAGTTTTGGCACACAACAAGTACCTACGGGGTTCTCTGTCCTCGGATTTTCTAACGAGTGGCTTCGGCACCACCTCCGGGAAGAGCCTGTTGTTATGCCCAGCGAGAAATACATTCTTCAGGGCAGGTTTCTCATATGAATACAGTTTCGAAAGCGATCACCGAACGGTCAACCCACTTATGTCAAGAAGGCTCCACCATATTCTAAAAATATAACAGATAGAGATCGTTATTCGATTCGCTACGAAACTACTCCCGAGTTTTTATGAAAGGCGAAGAACTCATTTAAACAAATTTCGAAACGGGAATGAAAGGATTAGATTACCAAGCAGCCTGCCCTTGGAGTTCAAAAACAAAGAAATCTACAAATCAACACGGACAACAACGACAAGAAAACTTTTCGAATGTAGCCGTCAAAGCATAACTGCTCAACCAAAAACATCTAATATCGGAGGTAAGTAAAATGTTTATATGAATTTGAATTTGTATTTTTTTTTTCGATATGTATGTATATATATGTGTATGTATGTGTATGTTTGTGTATGTATACATGTGTATGTATGTGTGAATGTTCATTTAATTTTATAATGCATAATATATATATATATATATATATATATATATATATATATATATATATATATATATATATAATATATAATATATATATATATATATATATATATATATATATATATATATATATATATTTTATATATATATATATATATATATATATATATATATATATATATATATATATATATATATATATTTATATATATATATTTATATATATATATATATATGCACATATCTTATCAAGGTGAATCCTGAACCATCAAGCCCTACCCTACTAACATAGAAAAACCTCCTTCCTGTGACCTTTGTGGGGATGCAGAGGTAAACACGGTCCGTAAACAGCAAAGGTCACACTTACTTTCCTTCCCTATTCCCACCTGATTGCAAGGACGTGGCCGGCGCCGTTATTGATTATTAAAGAAATTGAGTCACTGAAACGTGTACAGTGCGAATGGTCGGTTACTCCCAGCCCCATTCAGTTGATTCATTGTGCATTTCACTGATTCTGATCAATCACGGAGTAGCAACCATCGATATGTGCAGTCAGTCAAGCTAAGCTCAAGCTAAGCTAACGATCATTCCTCCGATCTGAGACGGTATTCTGCCTACCACATCGACCGATAGCGACAGCGATCACGGGCGATCGTTATCGGTGACGTCACAGCAGGGATCATCTGGTTGCTAACGAGTGGATGATCTGCTGTGCGAATAGTCGTGTCGGCTCTGACTCTCGGAAAGGATGGATGGGAGCAGAGCCACAATGGATAATGTTCTGTGTTATTTGTTTGTGACGTAGTAGTGATGTAGAAAATGTAAATATTGTAAATAAAATGTATGTTGTGTGGAATAGACTAAATTGATGTGCTACATAATGTTCGTACATATGTTCGTACAGAATTTGTGATACGAATGTTTGATGTGGTTTGTTAAAATGATGGCATAGAACTCCAAAGAAAACCCAAACTCCCCAACCCAACCAAAAGACAGTCCACTTATGAAGAGCGCCCGAAATATTCCACCTCACAGTTGTCAGTAATTAATTACCCCTCAATCGGTGTTGGTGAGGGTCCGGTAACCCAACACTCATGTTAGTTTTGAATAAAATTGTTCATTTTTGTTGCTGGAAGGGGATACTTGATATCCCTGATCGACAAATATTAATAGAAATTTACGTCACGTCAATGATCGACTCCTCTCCGTTTATATGATAGCTACATTAAGTATCTACGTTGTCCAGGTCTCCGTTAAGTTTGGCCAGTGCTTCCAGCAGGATCTAATACCTGGGGTAGGTGAGGCAACTTCCTCACTTCAGCGTCCAACTCACCTGCTTTTATCAACGGGTTTCGACCAGCTAGTTCTGTTGTCATCCGACTAACATATGTAACATAAGTCCTGAGAAAAATTCAAAAGCATGGTACTTGAAATCAAACAATCGGATTTTAAAATGCTCTTCAGGGTATTTTATTCTATTAATAAATTGTTGAAAAATATATTTACAGTACGCTCAATGGACACTTATCTTTGATTTTACGCAGTGTACGGCGAACATGTTAATCAGGTTCTGGACGGTGTCTATGTCTATTTCTTTCTTCTTCCAATTGATTTGATTAACCAATTGTTGCTCATTGTTAGCTTCCCAGCCATTTTCGTACACCATACGTTTGAGAACACTCCAAAAAATTTCAATTGGACGAGCCTGAGGTACGTTAGGTGGATTGTCCTGTTTCGGTACAAATGGTATGTTTTGCTCAGTTAGCCAATCTAATGTTTTTTCGCGTAATGACAGCTTGCAAGATTCGGCAAAACATGATTTCGTCGTCAGCGTGATATTTGTTGATGAATTGCTTCGATTTCGGCAAGCATTGGCTGATATACACGTCAGAATTGACAGCTTTGGCCTTGTGTGGGCGTATCAAAGGCGCCGAGATACCCTTCGATGACATGGCTGCCCACACTAACACCTTTGGCTCATATTTCGATTTGCTGGCATATTTAACATCGTCTGGTGTTGTTTTAATGTTAGCAGTATAGAAACCATCGTTGCCACTCAATTCATGGTGTGAAAATGTGAAGTAAGATTCATCATCTAAAATTATGCAATTTCCATTTGCAAAATGCTCGCGACGAAGTGCACGGCAGCATTTTGGTATTTTTTCGAGTTGTTGCTGTGTATATTTCCGATAGATTACGTTATGTTTTCTCAAAATCCGATGGACTGTAATGTTTGAAACCTGAAATTTTCCTTCCTTTTCCAACCTTGTTTTCAGCGCTTGACAGCAGTTTTTTCACTCAATTTTGTTGGGCGACCACTTTTCTTTTTATTTTCCGGTTCTTTACCATCACGAAAATCTTTCAAAACACGGCATATTGTTGATTTTGATATTGGCTCGTCTTTGAACACGCTCAAAATTTCATTTGTACTAAGCCGTCCAAAAAGGTTGACGACTTGTGCTCGTAAACCCAGCTTGTACGACATTTTTAATGGAAACTACTGCGCAATTTGAGTTTGACAGTTCAGTAGGAACACAGATGAACGTGACAAGTACATTGGTTGACATCTGTGTGTTTGTTAATACTGTCAAATAAACGCCTGAAAGTATTCCCAGGACTTTTGTTAGACATGTTATCTTTCATTCTAGCAAACATTACCGTCCAGTCCACTCTTGGAGCCTCATGGTGATGAGCGAACATCTACTTCTATATTAATACTAACGTTTTTTCGTGTTGGACATGCAGCACGCTGCGCTTTTCTCGTAGGGCTGGACATTTTGATCGTCTTACAGCGATCCTCCAAGATTCCATCGTGGTGCCAACCACGAATTTTGCCCAAGGATCATCGAAACCCGGGTGTACCGTAAAGGCCCGCCTCAAGAAGGTAGTCAATCGGAAAATTGAGTGAAGTCGTCTAAGCCAGACATAGCGAAGAATCTCCCATTGTTGGTCCAAAGCCGAAGGTAAGGTCCCTTTTCTTCAATTTTTGTGGACCGGAGCAATCCGAGAGCGAGTGTCGTCAATTGCACGAACCCGATCCAAACCGAAAGATAGTGTTTACACCAATCCCCGCTCGGTGGAATAGAAAAGTTCGACAAAGCCAGGTCGCTTTGGGTACGTGTGCCTTCATCCGTAAGGGCGGGTCGCCCCGGGGATATAAAACGGCATTTATACGCCGCCATCGCCCTCGCAGAACAAAATGGAAGCTTCCTGTCCAGCCGTCACTCTCCCTAGTTCGTTCATACACACATGGCTCATTTTATCGTTGCGCACCACTACGGAGCATGGTCATTCCGGAAACAGCCATTTCACCACTGCCATCTCCGTGAAGCCATTATCGTTTCCTTTCAGCATGTCGCATTAAATTCGTCGAAGTTCCAACGGGCCCCATCGCGTAGTTACGTATTAGAACATAGATACATGACCATGTTTGCTTTTGTTTCCTTTTCCGCTGAAACTGTCCAGCACAAAAAAACAGCATTACAAATAAAAATAATTTTGAGATAGTTCAGTTAGCTAAGTTTAACGTCAGTTGAAAGCAATAAACGATTTCGGGAGCCGGTTCGTTACTCAATTTAGTTGAAATTCTTTTGCAGTCCCTAAGATAAATCAGCTGCTAAAGAGAGAGGAGGTTTAGCTGGTGTCAAAGAAATTTTTCCAGTTTTCCTCATTATCCGTTCAAGAGTTTCCCCTGAGCCAAACAGTTTCTGAAATCTAGGAAATAAAACGTGACACTCTTTGAGAGTGGCGCTTAAGCCACCGATTACAATGCTTCTCTCACCAAAAAACTGGGTCTAGCACTTTTGGCACCGGGCCACTCTCTTTCGCACCGTGGGACGTGAGGATGGACTCTACGACCTCGACACCACGTTTACATAGGTCATTGGAACCGTTGCGTCGCTTGACACCAACCGCTTCTTGAAAGCTGAAGTGTTTTGTTCAAGAGATAATATTTGATTACCTTTGTGTGGATCCCTTTATAATGTTTACTGCCACGCAAAGGAAAAGCGGACTTGTCGTCACGATGAATGTTACCATTTAGTACGTAAGAGTTATCTTTAAAGTTGTTAGAGTTTAAACCGACTGGAACACCGGAAATCTACAACAACTATTACGTTCCATCACTCGTTTCATCGAAACAATACAGGGTGCGGCAGAAAATAATGAGACAATGTTCAAACATGAGTATTGGGTTAATTCGTGTAGCTAGTGACTAATTTCTGTCGAAAGTGTATTTTTTTATGATAACTTTCAAGTGCTGCATCCAACATTCTATTTGTTTATTGCAAATTCGTCAAAATGTTCGCGAAAGAAGTGATCGCCAGTTTGTTTCTCGCCCAGGAAAAACCGAAAGAGATTGCCAAGGTGGTAGGGTGCCATTTGGCAACAGTTTACCGCATAAAAAAGTCCCTGCAGGATGAACCTAAGCAGCGGAAGCCGGGAAGCGGACGTCCGCGCTTTGCACGCACACCGAACGTGATCAAATCGGTCCGTGCAAAAATTGCTCGCAACCCGGTGCGTTCCATAAGAAAACTTTCAAAGGAAGCCATTATTTCGGAGAAATCCATGCGGAGAATCATCAGAGAAGAACTGCATGCATCTTCCAGAGCCAGAGTGAAACGCCACTTGATTACGAACCGGGTCAAGAAACTACGAGTGACTCGTTCCAAGAGATTGCTTTCCCTTGTTGAAGAAGGAAAAAATGATAATCCTGTTCTCCGTCGAAAAGCTTTTCAGCATCGATGCTGTGGCCAACAGCTGCATGGACCGCTTCATTTCACTGCAGAATATGGAGAACGTCCGGCTGGTGTCATGATTGTCCAGATCTTAATCCAGTCCAGATCTTAATCCGTTGGATTTTTTGATTTGGGCATATGTTGAAGCACGAGCCTGCCAAACATCACGCCATAGTGTGAAAACCCTGAAGTCAACCATAACACGCACACGGCAGTCAATGTCGGAGGACTTCGTCCGAAAGGCATGCTTTGGCTTCCGGCATCGGCTCAAGGATGCTATTAATGTTTAAAAGGACTTTATAACGATAACTGCACTCGAAAACGTTGATATCATTGCTTGAATAAGTTGAAAATGGGATTTGAAAGAAATACAATAAATTTTCGCATTATTTTCTGCCGCACCCTGTATCTGGGTGATATTTTGATGACAGAGAGCGTTCCTATTTTGAATCAGCCACCTACTTTTGCACCGGTCGTTGATTAAAAGGTAACACAATAGAAATAAACTTTATTTTTCTTTGTTTTGTTTCACTTAACAATTCTGTGCAATGTGCAGCTTTTTGACGTTTACAGAATCAGCCCCTTCGTTATAACTTTGATCTGTTATAATTCCTCAATATTTTCAAAATGAACAATTCCAAAGTGTTTGTGGAATACTTGAGCTCAAGTGACGATGAATTCGTCGAGCTGGCGTTCACGCAGCAGTTAATATCCCGTACACGTACAGAGGTGACTTTGCCACTTTTTGTCAGACCTCAAGATCCGATAGCAGAGAAACCGAAGAAATGGACCTGGTTCTTTTGCAGCATACAGCGTTAACGCTTTCTTCAGGTTGTCCTCCGGATAGGCACCGCTTTGCTAGTGGGAACTTATCTGCGACACACATCTTGCAAACTTGCTGACCGATCGAATGCCATCTTCCTTTGATGACAGTTGCGGCGCGCTGTCCCGGGACAGCTGAACCGTTCTCTGCACAAATTTCTATGAATTTCTTGTAGATTCTTCCGTACAGGTATTCGGATTCCTGGTTTGTCCCAATGACCCAGCCAAGCAATTTTTTAACCAATTCTCACAATAAACGTGAAATTAGCAAAAAAAAGCTTTCAAAAGAAATCTTAAGCACTCAAAGTCTTCCAGATGAAGATGTTGTTTTGACGTTTCAACTTGTATTGATTATTTTTCTTCAAAGAGCAAAGCTCGGCTCAGTTGGATCGGGTTTTCAAATTTACGAACCGGCTGTCCACCGAGCGAGCTAATTGTCATTTTCCAACCCAGTTCCCAACTAGCGTTGTGGTTTCGAGTTGTGAAACTGGATAACAATTTACCAATATTACCGTATCGTTGCGGTTGGTCTTAGTTGACTTAAGTGTTTCATCACAATTGGCCCAAAAGAGAACCCTTACCATATCACATAACGTTCTAGTACAAGCTACAACTCTGATGAGACCATGTTCCATTGTCCAATCTTCCCTCTAAAGTTCTGTCCAGTTAGAATCCGGAATCACTTTTTGTGTTGCAGCGGCACGGAATGTGACGGCTGCAAGAATTCTTTTACAGCGGTTTGTTTATCTAGGCGCCCAGTTCTGTGGTATACATTTCACGGTGTTTTGTTCAGTGAGTCAAAAGTGATTCCAGATGGAAGTCGAGAGGAGAGAAAAAAATTTGCACACCCATGTTGTTAATCCAATGTGGTCCGCAATAAAAATCGCAAAAACGTTGAAAATCGTCAAATCAACCGTATATGATGCGCTCAAACGTTTCAGGGAGCGAAAGAGCGTGGATCGAGTGCCTCAAGGTAAGCGTCGAAGTGGAACATAAAGCTTGCTTCAGATATAATTGGAACAAAAACAATTGCCTGTATTTCAGTTATATATTATTGAATTCAAGATCTTTTTTTATACAAATGTTGCGTTTTCTACATACTTTTAAGAAAAAAATACAGTTAAAATTATTCAGTCACGGTTTCGAAGGAATTCTCAATTTTCCTGTAACACGGCTCGTTGGGCGGCGCACACCCTTCTTCGTCCATCGTTTTAGCTATCTTATTCCACCAGGTCTTCATCTGATTGATGTCTTTGACAACCTTTTCCTTTGCCTTGAGTCTCCTCTTCATGATTGCCCAGTATTTCTCAATAGAGCGGAACTGGGGGCAGTTGGGTGGGTTAAGGTTTTTCGGAACAACCTGGACCCTTTTCTCTGCATACATTACGGGATGGTCGTGGGATCGAATGAACGGGAAAATTCGTTTTTGGAGACACTCTTTTTGGTATAGTTCCGACGTCATTGTCTTATTTGTAACGAAAACTTTCGTATTTTTGCCACAGCTGCAAATGCCCTGTCAAATCATGAATTTTCGTGCAAATTTGTCGGCAAAAACAAATTTTAATTTGGCTGGAACATCCCCCTGAGCCGTTGCCAAGTAAAATTTTTGACCTGGGATTTGCCCAAAGTCAGCCTTGACATAGGTTTCATCGTCCATCAGAAGACACCCGTCGAACTTGGACAGCACCTGGTCGTATAGCTTCCGAGCACGGATTTTGGCCACACTATTCTGTTTTATGGTCCGATTTGGCTGTTTGCTAGCTCGATACGACTTGATTCCTTCCCGGAGTCGAGTTCTCCTCACGGTACTATGGGCAGCACCGAATTTTCTGGCCAAATCACGGTCCGACAGATTGGGATTCTTCTTAATCGTCTTCAAAATCTTACCACGCAGTTTCCGGTCGACAGTTCCACTCCGACGATTGGCTTGAGGTTTTCGAATCGTCGTCAATGTTTCCTTATACCGTTTGATAACGCGCCATACGGTATTGCTGGGCAATTTCAGCTGTTTAGCTAGCCTAGATTCAGACCACAATGGATTTTCCAAATAACTGTGCACAATTTTTTCCCTTCTTTTGGCTTCCATGTTGATTGTTTACAAAGTACAGTCGATTTGCGAAATGTCAAAAATACTACGCGAAGCTGAAAAAATTCCCGACACGTGGGTGCCAAGAACTTCCAAATCCGTCCACCAGGAGCGCCACAATATGAGCAAAAGTTTGTTCCTATTCTAAGTGAAGCAAGCCTTACACTATCACTCACCTGCACACTCGTAGAAAAATATGAAAGGCAGCGGCAGTAGAAGGTTTTACACAACCAATCAATATTTTTCTTGTCACAGTTCACTTCAAAAACACGATTAAAAATATGACCTGCGAAAGCACTTTTGTACATATGAGACAGTGCTGCCAGATTTCTTGGGATTCTTGGCGCTGCGCGTGGAACGTAGAGTCGAATCGCAGTCAGCAGTGCAACTTACAGTGTATCAGTGTATAGTGCGGTGAGAAGTGAACAGTGCAAACGAACCCTTAATGCTACGAACTTTACCATTAATTTGTGATTCAAGTGATCATTAGTGAGCCACGCCGGACGATTTGCGTAGTTTGATGAAGCGGGAAAAGCGCATAAGAAACAATTTGAACTCTGTGACTTTCTTTGTGCGTGATTTTGAAGAAGCGTGATAAAGATGAGATAGAGGTTTGTTTGCAGCTGTTGGAGAGTGCATTTATTGACTTTCATGAAGTCCACGAGAAAATTGAAGTGGTTCTGGATGAAACCGATGAGGAGCAAGTTGTTGGTCCATAGGAATCGGAAAAGGATCGTCGTGAAAGGTTGGAACGAGCCTTACAGAAGTGAGAAGCCGAAGGTACCGCTGTAACGAGAGATGTCGAGAACTGCTACTACCAATCCAAAGCTGTGTTGTTGAAGTGGCATCGGTTTCAACTCCCCAACCGGTTTTATCGAAGGTCAAGCCACCAACGTTCTGTGGAAAATTTCGAGACTAGCACTCATATCGAGACGCGTTTCAAAGCCTAATCCATCAAAATCGCGAGCTCACGGATACGGACCAATTCACTTATCTCCGATCATCATTGCCCGGGGAAGCGCTCCAAGAGATCAGTTCCATAGAGCTTCCCGCAGCGAACTATTAGATTGCTTGAAACGAACTAGAAGATCGGTATCATAACAAAAAGCTGATAGTAAAAGCATATCTCGATGCCATCTTCGAAATTCAACCGATACGAAATCAGAGCTATGAAACGCTGAGTCAGCTCATAAGCGACTTTGAGAAGAACCTTCAGATGTTACAGAAGATGGAACAGGATACAGATGGCTATGGTTGTATATGGTTTGCTCGAAACTGGATGGTGTCAACCTTCGATTCTGGGAATCCTCGCATAACTCTAAGGAATCACATTCCTCAAGCATCATTGCGCCGTTCTCCAAGCAGTAGGATCGAATAAGTTTACTTCTGTTGAATTGATGAAACCAGACGTAAGCCTGAATCACACTTCGACCTCTTCTGACCGGTGCTGTTTCTGTGCGGATCCATTTCATCCAGTGTTTGTGTGCAAGCGGTTCCAGAAGCTGAAGGTATCCGAACGATATGGTGCAGTGAGGAATAATGGCCAGGGGATCATGCCGTCAATGTGGAAAGAAACATCATTCTCTGCTTCACTCGGAAGCAAACCGTGCTTACAAAGTTCTGTCCAGTTAGAATCCGGAATCACTTATTGTGTTGCAGCTGCACGGAAAGTGACCGCAGCAAGAATTCTTTTACAGCGGTTTGTTAACCTAGGCAAATTTCACGGTGTTGTGCAATGAGTTAAAACAAGCCGAGAGGACAGAAAAAATTTTGCTCACCCACGTTGATAATCCAACTTGGTCCGCAATAAAAATCGCAAAAACGTTGAAAATCGTCAAACCAACCGTTTATGATAAACTAAAAAGAAAGTGCAAATTTTCATTAGAAACGAAGAAAAATGATTTGTATTGATATTTTTTCCTTAAAGTACAGTAAACCACCTTTGTTTTGATGTATTAAACTTATTTGAACGTCAATCCTTTAACGAGATACAGATGATTTTATTTTTCCGGATTCTAAATGGACATAGCTTTAAACCTCGGGTAAACTGCGAGCAAACTGTTTTAAGTCCTACTAAACGTAGTGTTAAATCATTAATGTTACCAAAAACATCGCAAATTCGGCTCCGTATGGCTCAGTCGTGTTAGCCTCCAAATATACGAACAGGATAAAAAAACGCTTGGAACTATTTTCCCAGATGGCAGTGATTTCACTTCAAATTCATTTCAAGTCATTATTTCTTTCACTAATGTCGCAGTTGGCAGGAAAGAGCCCGTCGGAATTGTGGATAGCATTAATAATTCACATTTTAATATTTAACTCCGCCCCATTCGCGCCCATGTTGGAAGAAGCCTCCCTTCGGAGCTTCAGAGTCCCCAGAACAAATAATTGCACAAGTGGCTGATTGTATTTGGCGGCAATCGTTTTCGCCGTCCTCTAAGCGGCAAGCGAGCGCAGGAAAGGCGGCTCACGAAATATTCATACCAGACAGCTCTTTCAGTTCCGACAGTCGGCTTCACTCACACGGCTCGGCTGGCTTCTGCGACTGACGCCAAAGCAACCAAGTAAGTGAAAGCGTTGGCTAATTTAAACAGTTTAACATAATTACTTTCCCTCGCCGTTGTTCGTGAGCATTCATTGCATTAGCGTCATGTCGTTGGGTTTCTTTTTCCATTTTTTCTCCCCGGATCATCCTCTATAAATGCATCCAAGAATGGCTGATCGTTACTCTCTACAATGTATCACCGACTGAAACGCAACTTTAATGCTCCCTTAGCGAATCACCTGAATATTTCAGCGGTTCCCACGGTCGTCAAAAAGAAGAGTTGCGAAACGTTGTAGGTATTACAAACGTCACTGGTGTTTACTTGTAACGCTACTTCCCGGAAGTCTCACCTCTCGCGGGACTCGACTGGGACCACAACCGATCCAAAAACCTCCATCCCCAGTTGAATCATTAAAAGGCATTTTCCGGCATTCTCTTTTCTCGCTGCCACGATGCGTCTCATAGTTGTCACCATCTGTCAGTGGCAGGCGTTCCAACAAGAGGCGCACAGATTGCCGACTGGCTAGGCTAGGGCTAGGCTAGGAAACTGCTTCCCACCAACATTGTTCGACCGAGCTGAGCCGGGCGTCCTCGTGACGGGTGATCAAATAATAACAACGATGAACGGCGTGGTAGCACAGTTTGCACGCGAAAAGTTCCGGCAGCGGAAAATTAAATACACCCGAAACCCTCCCTGCCAACCAAATCCAGCCGCCCTCTCTAGGTCTAGAGATGACATTGGAACTGTTGGGGGTGAAATCAAACAAATTATCACCGTCTGGCGAATGCGCGGCTGCGGCTGTCATTTTTGCAGAATCTATTTCTGCCGCCTACTGTTGGAGGTTGGAGGTTGACGGGGCTTCTGCTGCTGTCATGATAAATGTGTCATTTGTTAAGGGGTGGATTGAGGGGGGGTGGCGTTTTTTGTTGTATCGTCACAAACTAATAATGGTTTGCCAACGGAAGCGCCGGAACGAGATCCAATGATTCATCTATCATTGTCCCGTAGGACTTTTTTTCCGCTACATTGGAACGTGGGGAATTGATTGGAAACTAATGAATTCTACCATAATTTGTAGCCATTTGATTGGTTTTTTTTCAGTATCTCTTGGACCGATGGTAATTATACAGGATTTACTTTTTTTTTGCTGCGCAAATAGACAAACGAGGCCAATGAATGAATCGGATAAAAGTGATACTCTCGCTGGTGGATTGAATCTTTTATGAGGCCAGATAATGATGATTACGACAAATAGGAATGTAACTAATGAGAAACATTAATTAATGGATTGCAGAATACTATGCCATATTGTTGGGGTAGCTTATTGAGTCAATATTTATTCTTCACAATCCAGTAGTTACCATTTTACAGGATTGGTAGAAGTTCACTGCTGTGATGAAAAAAATACTTATGTTGCAAAAAAAACTCTCTTCCCGGTAATACAAATGATTGCAAGCTTTTGTTTTTGAAATAACTTTAATGTGAAGATCACAGAAATACAGTGTGTCTCACAATAGGTGTCACTTTTTTAAGTCTTGATATATTTCAGCTGGGTAATTTTAACGTAGGAATTGATTATACCCGTTTTGAGTGTATTCTTTTGACAGCTTATCGCTGATGATAGATAAGCGATTCCGTTTGTTAATATTTATAAGGGAGCGAATAATCCGGCCGTATCTAGCCGTAAATTAAGCAAACAATTTCATATGTCCCCTGCTTCAATAAACAGGCTCCTCAAATATGACCTGGAATGCAAACCATACAAGAAACAACGGTTTCACGGGTTGACGGAGCGTTAAAAAGCGAGCCAGGGTTCAAAGAATCAGAAATATTTTGGTTCGGCGCGATGACTGCGAGATTTTATTTTCGAATGTAAAGCTCTTCCTCTTCCAGGACAGTCATAATCAGCAAAATGATCGTGAGTATGGAGCATTTCCAGCCAGAAACGCCAAAAAATATTGATTTTGTCTCAACAGTTTTCGGTTTTAATGAAAAAAATTCAATATGTAAGTTTTTACCCAACATAATAATTGTCACCAACAAAATCCTAAAGTTTCCTGGACTAATTTTCTATAAAGGCTTACGTAATATGAATTTTATTTAAAAAAAAAACCATAACATGTAATTACGTGTTCTTCAAGAAAAAAAGTACACTGAAACTGAAAAAAGTTAAATTCATGCTAAAACAACATTAAACATTGATATTTTTGAAGCCAACCCCCCCACCCCCTTTCGAATTGTATAATTTTGTTTTTGATAAAACTTGAAATTATATCGTAAAATCTGGTGAAGAGTTAAGGACGGTCACTTCTTTAGTTTTTAAATTTTTAAATTTTTATGGATTTTAATAATTTTGTGAAATCGAGAATTTTCTAATATAGCTTTACCAAAAACAGACTCAGAGACACAAAGAATTTGTTTTTCGTAAACCCAGCCGTTCTGTAGTTATTGCGAATTTTATTAAAAGGAAATTTTGTTGTAACAATTTGTTTAGCCATTGTCAAATGTTAGTAAAAAAGAAAAAAAAAAAGAAAAAAAAAATAATTGCCAGCTTCTGTGGATTTGAAGATGGGCATTATATTGAAATTGAATGGCATTTTTTGCAACTTCACTTGGCACGAGTCCTTGTGATGCGATCGGAGGTACTCTTAAGAGAATGGCAACTAGAGCAAGTTAAACTAAATAACACGAACATCCTATAACGAATGCTAGACAATTTTATGACTGAGAAAATAAACGCAAAGAGGATCATGAAACAAAAATGACATTTCGATATGTTCCCACGGATGAATACAAAGAGGCCGAAAAGGAATTCGATCCGATTTATAACAGAGCAAAACCAATTCCTGGAACTAAAAAATATCATTCCTACATTCCAGTTTCAAATTGTAAGTGTTCGCGTTTCAGTTTCGAGTGTTTTTGAGATTGTCGTGTTCAATATCGTGTATTTGTGAATTCATGTGCAGGAAGTGATCGCATGTGGTGGTAGTTTTCTCCGTCATCAAAGCTCCCTGGCAGATATCGTTCCCACAGTACGCAGCCAC
Organism: Aedes japonicus; assembly: GCA_034211315.2. Taxonomy (NCBI): domain Eukaryota; kingdom Metazoa; phylum Arthropoda; class Insecta; order Diptera; family Culicidae; genus Aedes; species Aedes japonicus. The sequence continues at coordinate 285,949 of JASCZW010000010.1, read as the reverse complement.
CATCTCACCGAAGTCTACACAACCCACCACCAGAGGGACGGAAAACAACTCTTTTTGGGCGGCCATGAGGGGTGGCGATAGAAAAGGCCATTACGAACTGCGCGATAGCAGGCACAATGAATGCGATTGGCTTGGGTCACTGGTCGTATGCTGAGGCCGGTGACCTCATGACCCATTTGACTCGCATATCCAGCTCTAGGTTTTAATAATTAGTAAACCATCAAGTTGAACGGTCGATAATCCTCGAACTTTTGGAAAACACAAAATCCTTTATTAGTGCACACCAGTAGAAGCACTTAAATAGTGAACAGCAGGACCCCGCTGTATTTTTGTACAGAGTCTCTGAAATCCCCGGTAGACGTACCAGAAGCCTGCACCGTTCACAGGGCATCACGAGTCCGTCAACATACTCGGTTGCCCAGGACGGTAGTAAGGAGAAGCCATCGCCATCTCTACCCCATCAACATCCGGAAGAGCGAACGCGCATCGTCGGAACTGGAGGAGCAGTCTAGGTGGATACGTGGTGGTGAAACTGATCTAAAATGTAATATATTTAATAAAAATTGAAAAAAAAACAACATTGCATGAAATACTGCATCTTCTCTCCCAAAACAAAACTATTCGAAACTAACACATATCGAAAAGCAACAACTTGATTCTTTTCCATCCCGTCCAAGCAGAAACGAGCAAGTCTGATTGCCACCGAGTCTGAGCAAGAATTGCTCGTTTTCCAATAATCTACTATGAAAAATGCATCAGCAAGGGCCAAAAAAATGGCAAAAAAATTAATCCCTGTTATTAAAATTCGCAATAACTTGAGAACGGCTAGGCTTATGAAAAAAATTTATATTAAAAATATTGCAAACAATCTATTTCTAGTTTATTTTTAAAAAAAATATCATTTTCAATAATTGCAAAAAAAATTTACGAAAAAAGAAATATTAAAGAAATGACCATCTAAAACTCTTCATCTGATTTAACTACATAACTTGAGCTTTCTAAAAAAAAATTTAGACGGATCCAAGGGTGGTTTCTTTGAGAAAATTGAAGTTTTATGTTTTTCGAACGTGAATTGGCGTTTTTTTTTAGTTTCAGTGTATTTTTATCTTACAGAACACTTTATTACTTACAGTTTTGTCCAAGACGACATTTTGATCAGATGAGTAGTTTGCGAAAATAAAATGTTTGAAAAAAATAAATCCACATTTTAAATACGCCCTTATTGAAAATTAGTACAGGATAACCAATATATGGACAAAATTTCATTCAGATCGGAGAGAGTAGGGTCCAACCAGTTTGCTTTTCTGGCTGGAGATGCTCTACGGTGAATTTTTTGCTAATATTTCAAATGATACAGTAGTTGAAGAACGCTATCAGAATGTATCGAAAATCATGGGGCGCCGTTTCACGAAAAGGAAATCTTCCTCTTCTTTTCATAGAACCTCGCGTAAAAATCAACAGTGAATATTACAATCTGCTTGCTCATGCTTCAACGCTGTATGGGAATACACCATATTGTTTCCATCAGGACTCAGCTCCAGCTCTCAAGGCATAGAAGACACAAGCGTGGTGCGCGGAAAATTTGCACGATTTCATCACGAGCGAAGAATGGCCTACATCTACACCAGATCTCAACTCACTTGACCACTTTGTTCGGGGTTATTTGCTTCAACATAAAGGGCTTGCTATAGATCGATTTAAGAAGCATTTGGTTGATAATTCGGATCAACTTCCTCAGGAAATCGTGCAGCTGCTATGGGCGAGAAAGGGGCGAGAGATTCGAATACGGTTTATCTCTATAACATGTACCTTTCATATGTAAAATAAATGCTATGATTTGGTTATTTGTTTTGCTGTAATTCCATTTTGTTTTAGTGACACCTATTGTGAGACACCCTGTAAAGTTACTCACCACCGCCATGCTGGACTGCAGGCCGCAAACACTCGTTTTTCAAACTTTCACCGTTTTGCCGCCATTTTCTTGTGATATTATCAGCCCAAAATTGCATTACTTTCTTCTTGTCTGACCAAATCACCTTATTACAGTCATCACTGGTCAATGAAATGTGGTTCGGGGCACACTTCAATATTTTTCTGTTATGTTTTGAGGACAAAGGGTAGAGTAAGGGTCGAGTGCACTTAAGAAACCATGGATTCTTAAGTGCTGCTCTGCTCTTAAGACCTTTCTAATGAAGACTATTTCGTACGGATTGTGATGTCAGTTGAACGGAAAACTCGGAGTCCCCGGCCAGCTCCGCCTGCTTCACGATAGTTCGATCAATTCGGCCAGTTGCCTTTCAAGGACGCCCGATGGCATGTGAGCTGGTGAGATAGAACCACGCTTTTTGTAATTATGCACAATCGTAGCAACCGTATCTTAGTGAAGCTGGATAATATCGGCAATATCACGGTAGCTTTTGCCAGTTTTGTGATGTTCAATAATCAAATTCCAGATGCTGATCGAAATTTGTGCTATTTTGGGCATTTTTCAACAAATAACATTCAATTTTAAACACAAAACTGAAATGTTTAGCACGAAAACTATAAGAGCACTAAATGTCAGCTGGACACAAAGTTCACATTCGTGAAAGTTGTAGAATACACACTAAAACCTCGTAAAATACACGTAAATCGTTTCCAGTGGCCTTGAAATTGCGTCAATATTGTTACATAACGGTTGTTGGTGCCATGATGGTGTGAAACACACTTTCCAGGACAAGTTCCAAAATATGGTGTCTGCTCGGCAACCAAAAGAGATTTGTTTCAAGCTAACGCTCTATCACAGAAGCAGCACCATTTTTCAATCCTGTGCTGAATATTATACATTCTTATGATTAGCATCCAGTTTTTTGTTACAATAATCACCTGTATTCACTGTAAATTGCCATAAAAACTACATTATGTAATAATGGGTAGAACTAGCCCAATAACAAATCAATGGGGGGTTTACCCAAATTAGGGTTTAGAGCCGGTTACCCCATTTTGAGTAGTTTCAATTTTTATGATTTTTGGCTATCTTTACTCAATTTTGGGTAAATCCGGATGAGCGTGTAGTCAGTTGCACCTTAACCTTTAGTGAGAACAGTTGAATAATATACAAAAACACAACGTAGGACTTGTTTTCCGGTAAGGGCCATCATAATTTGGTGCCGTGACCAGGATCTTCGACACCGTCCGGAATCCAGCATCCTTTACTTATTTATTTATTTAATATTTCAGAAGCACGTGGGACGTCCAGGGGCTCTACAATCTTGTTCCCGATTATTAATAAATCCAAGGCTCGAACAATCGGGCATCAGGTCGCCAAGCCGTTTTTGAGCGCATTCGACTACCGCCGTTGTGAAGGCCTAATTTCTCTGTATCAGTCGAACGCGCGCCATCACGTTTCGGCCAACCAGCGCCATCGCAGTTGCTGTTGCGTTCCAGCTATTCGTTGATTTTCTCGAAGCATCGATCTATTCCATTCATCCTGCACTAAAATTCGGATTCAACCCGCATGGACGGTGCGCAACATCGTTCCAGCTTGGAATCGGTCCAACTGATTTTTTACGACCTGTCGGGTCTTCCGTAGTCTTTTTATTTAACAGATTTCTCATGGTTCATTGTTTTTCGTCTACATGATAACATCTTTGCAAAACGTGGCAATGCCGGCTTCGAAGAGGACCACCACGATCTAGGCTTTGGGTCTGGCAGAGGAATTCGTGGAACACATCGGGGAAGAACGAGACCAGTCGTAGGTTGTCATTCGCTTGGAGTATCTCAACGGCATGTGGGCTACTTTGGAGGCGGTGCTGAGTCAGCTAGAGGACAACAAGACAACTTAAGAAGGTTGGCAACACCATCGTCACGTCCGTGTGCCGACTTTGAACCTAGACTGTTCAAAATCAAAGCAGATCTTGTTCTCAGCTTTGTTACTCGCGAACCATCGTTTTGTTTACATCATCACAGAGTATACAGTTAGATGATTACACACTAGCCTGGGACACGGACATATGGAAGAAAAAAATATTCGCTCCCTATGAATTTTTCGGAGCCTTTTGGGTTCTATAATAACTGTGCAAAGTTTCAGCTCAAACGGTGAAATTATATTTTTGCGCTTAATTTTACATAGGATTTTATGGAAAAACTTACTTTTACATAGAATAATCTGGCGAGATAACCCGTTGCCATCTAAAAATAAGTGAACCCAATTTTCTTTTTAAAAAATTTCCAAGGAGACTTTTCTTTCAAGACTGCAAAGCGATCCGACGGAAAAAGTTATTAAGGTAAAACTGATTACAATCCAAATGAACGGCTCACTGAACTGTTTTTCCTAACAACACTGCCACCTGCAGCATGGCCTGTAGTCTGCTGATGTCGGCGCGAAGCAACCACGTTGTTGTGGGGCGTTCACGTGGCATGGAGAGAAGCCGATGTCATGCGCATAGTTTCTTTGCACGCGCCGAAATCATTTTAACTTTACAACAATTTTAGCGACTTATTTTTAGATGGCAACGGGTCAACTCGCCTGATTATTCTATGTAAAAGTTAGTTTTCCCATGTTAAATTAAAACCTAGAGCGCAAAAATATAATTTCACCGATCGAGCTGAAATTTTGCACAGTTATTAAAGGACCCAAAAGGCTCTCAAAAATCAAAAGGGAACTAAAATTTGAATTTTGACCCAGGCTATTACACACCGCATTAAAACAGTAAACATAATGTTTAAAGCTTCCCAAAAATAAGTATTAAAAATTTTCGTATTTTGTTTTCGGACATACTGTATTACCAAACCACAAATAAAATATTGATGCTGCAAAGATGACAAACTTTTTCTCAAAAGAATAGAAAAGAAAAAGCCTATGTATAGCAGCCTGGGCCATTCTTTTATTTTAATGTTTCACCCAATTTCCATAAAAACTACATTTTATAATAATGGGTAGAACAAACCCAAAATCATATAAATCGTGATCTTACCAAAATGTGGGTTAAGGAACGGTTACCCACCTTTGAATAGCTCCAATTTTTATGATTTTGGGATAACTTAACTCAATTTTTAATAAATTCGGATAACCGTGCATGCTCATATTCGACATACATTTAGTAAAGGGGTTTAGTCAGGGGGGAAATTATTAAGGATTTCACTGTAGCTCACATGAATTTCAGTATCATTGTGATGACCATATGGTTAGGATGAATGCATCAACCTAACATTCTTACATTCAACATCCTCACGTCATTATAGGATACGAAGCGAGTGTGAAAAAGTTAGTTGATTTTTTCTGTCATGTCTGTCGTGCCTTGGTATTGAACGAATTGTTTTGATGGGCAAAGACAAAGATCTTTTGACAAAGATTTTCATTATGGCTTAACTGACAAACTTCCGTAAATTTTTCGAAATACAAAATCTACCCGTGTAAGCTTCTGGTTCTATCGAATAGGATTCGCGATTCGAAATGGCGAAATGGTATAATAAGGCAAGTTTTCAGGCTCCAAAACTTCAAAGAAAAAACAATTCTTTAAGTTTTTTAGTTAGGCTATAATGACAAATCTTTGTCGATTTCAGTTGTCAGATGTCCAAAATTGTCAAAATCATGTGAACTACACTCCGGTTTCGGTTTAGTCAATTTTTGAGTATAATTGTATATTATCTCTCTTTCTCTCGCGAAAATGTTACTCAATTTTCGAAAAAAACTGGATATACTCATCGATCTACTAAAGTGCACAATCACCGGTGACAATTACAGAAAAGAGTCTTCTTGAGGAATTTGGTGTGGTTCACCTCGGAGCTCATTTCGTTAATGGGGGAAGGAAAATACGAAGTGCCAGTCGTTGCAGTCCTGGGTGAGATAGGTTTCGTCGTCCATCACCACCGCCACGTCGCGGTTCGCCGGGAAAATCGATTTGACCATCTTATTCAGCCACTGCCACTTCGTCACTGCCTGCAGCACCGAAACCAGTGGACGTGCCTTCCGCTTCCTGACATGTATGTTCATGTTTGCCAGGTACTTTTTCACTGTTTGGCCGATTGAACCGACCTCCCGGCCAAGCGCACTCAGCAATGTAGCCACTTTTCCCTCGGTCTTTCGGTCTTCCTATTCAGCATCCTTTGGAGCTTCTTGTCGCTCAGGGTCGTCGGCCATCCAGAACCGGGCTTTCTTTTGATGCTGTGTTTGTTGTCTAATAGTGCCAAGATGTTGTAGATGCCGGAACGGGCAAAGTGCCGCACGATGTCCGTTTATGACGCGGTGGGCTGCTGTTCTTTGAACGCGCACACTTCTGAACGGAGTTGCTTCACTGTTTTTGCCATAATGGTTAGAGCTCGACTGATAGAGCTGTCAAATTTTGTCTGCTGACTCATGGATTACTATGATTGACGGTGCATAGATTTTTTTGTCAGTGCGGATGAAGGCAAACCCATGAATGATCCGCATTTTTTGTCATTTTTTTAAATTCAAACGTTATTAACGAATAGAGCTAAACGACGAAGCAAACGGCTCGGTAGTCTAAAGAAGTTTGATTGGAAGACATTTTGTACCAATTGGATTTCCAGGACCTCGCGGTTTTTTTGTAATACTTACGGAAAAAGGCCTGATAAGGCAGTTTCAACCCTGGTCAAGCCGAGTGGAATGATTTTTGGAGTAAAGCTAAGTGTTGAAGTAAGGCCGAGTGGAGAAGATCCCTGGCCGAGTGGAGAAGATCCCTGGCCGAGAAGTAACAGCAGAAACAGTTGACGGACAGGAGACAAGTGAAGATGCCCCGAAAAAAGTGACAAGACAAAAGCTGTAGGAGTAGAAATTAAAAAAGTGGGAGTTCGTCACCATAAAAGGGAAGATAGCGACAGAATAAAAGTGTGCACAAACCATTAATAAAGTGGAAGTATTGTTTGAAAAAAATATCCTCGCCAATAGAACATCGACAACTTGACGTAAAATTCGTCTAAATCCCGATTCAAGGTAAGTTTGGACGCATTTAAGTGATCATAACTCGAGAATTAAACAACCTTCACGGTTGATCAAAACGTCAACCAAAAGGGTACTTATTCAGATTTCAAACAATATTGTTACATTTCATCACGCTCTTTGCTTGTGACCAATGCCATCATGATCTGCACAGTCGCTGGTGACACTGTACCGGTGAACTTATTTCACTTTAAACACATTTGTTGTGCATTTTTCACATTTTTATCGCATCCTCAATGCTTTCGCTTGACAACTGCCCAATATTTTTCAATTGGTCTGAACACAGGGTAATTTGGAGGATTAATGTTCGAAACAGCTGGCTAGATCCGGCCAAAACATAACGTTGGTCTTGTGTTGCCAAATGAAGGGTAAAATCCGCTTTTTCAGGCATGTTAATGTAAACCTTCGACGTCATTGTGTGAGATGTGATGAAAACCTTGGATTTAAGGCCACAACTGCAGATTCCTTCCCAAATCATTAGTTTCCCAGCAAACTTATCAGCAAAAACAAATTTATATCTGGAAGGAACATCCCCACGACCAGTTTCAAGGTGAAATTTTCGTCCGGGGATTTGTTTATCATACATGTTGACATATGTTTTGACATATGTATCTATTAAAATACAGCCATCAAATTTCATCAAAACTCGTTCGTATAGTAATCGTGCTCGCTTTTTGGCCACTAAATTTTGTTTCAGGGAGCGATTCGGATGTTTACTGGCATAAAAAGTCTTAAACCCTTCACTTGAAAGGATGTTACGCACGGTGGAAAAGTTGGAATCGTATGTCTTTGCCAAACCACGTATGAAGACACCTGGGTTGCCATTCACGTACCTCAACACCTTTCACTTCAGCTCTTTGTCCCTAGTGCATCTTTTATGATCGACGCGCTGTGCTCTATCTACACTCAGAGTATCATTGACATTGACTTTGGGAATTTTAACACTTTTCTTCTTTTTTTTGAGGCAGACCACAAAGGATTCTCTAGATGTTTGTGCACAATAAATTTTCTTTTATCATGTTCCATGATCCGTAATTTCAAGATGCGTCGATCAATCGAGAACAACTGTTCAACAATTTGTTTGTCAATGAAACATCAACAAATGCCTGTTAAACGTTTTTTGTTCCAACCACCAGCGACGCGGTGGTGTATTAAACCATGCGTCCAGATTTACTTCGAACCGAGCTATATCGGCTGTAAGTGTTGTTGCCGTAATTATCCTTATCGGCAAGTGGTGACAGCAGACTCTATGGTCCGATTGCAGCAAAGAAGTGAACTCATACCGATTCTTCAATTTCGTTTGAATTGGTATTTCCAGTGATTTGAAACAAAAACAGATCATTTTTTTTGCGTAACCCCAGAGACGGCATTTCGCACTAATGTTACGCTGGCGGGTGAGATTTGAACCTTCACAGAGGATACAACCATAACTCACCGCAGATAAAGCAAAGTGGTATTTTATTCGGCAATAAATAGACAGAGTAAAAGTGTGCGCCTGTGATGGGATTGCTTGGAGTGAGTGAATCACTCTCTCTTAGAAACGACCGCTTTCACGTGCTCTCATCTGTCTTTGCTAACGTGCTCTCGCCTGCGATCACTGCCGCGTACACTTGTGCGAGGACGCGCCAGTGCTCTTTCTGTGATTCGCTGGTGCGATTGAAAGTGAAAACGTCATCGGAGTTGTAGAAAATTCTTCTTTCTTTTTTTTTGTTATGTAGCGTCAAAGCAGGGGTGCCAGATATTTTTTCAAATATCTGTGATAAAAATTTGAAATGTCTGGGAATTTTTATAAAAGTCTGTTTGTTTTTACAAAATTACACTTCTTTCAACGAAAAGACGTAATAAGAGAGCGAGTTATGTCATTTTCGCTATAAGTGTGATTATGTAAACGTTTCTGCATATTTTTCTTGAATTGTATGGACTTGGATTGTATGTTTTCTCCTGAACTTCAGACAAAATTCCTCATGAACTTCTTGGAAGTCACTTCTTATTTTCTCCGTCATTCACATTTAAGCACCCAACCTTACCCTCCAGAAAAATTTGGTTAGATTTTTCCTAAACATAGTTACTTTCTTAACTTCTGATAAGACCCATCCTGCACTACGAGGAAAATTTCCGCAAAATTTTGGAAAAATACTCTCTAGAATTTCTTGGAAAATCTTATTAAAAATGTAAGAAGTTTCTTCCTGAACTTATGAGAAGTTTTTTTCTGAAGTTCCGAAATATTCTCTTCTGAACTTCAGGGGAGTATTCTCCTGAACCTCGGGGATGTTTGTTCCTGAATTTCTGAGAATTTCCTGCTTGAACTTCTGGAAGGCTCCCCTTATACTTCTGGAAAGTTTCTTCCTGATTTTATCAAAAGTATCTACCTGAACTTCTGGGATTTATTGAATTTTGAGATGTTCTTATTCTGCTGGAATGTTCAATTCGAAATTTTAGGAAAGCTCTCTAGCACTTCTGGAAAGTTTCTAAACTAAACTTTTGGTCTCTTCGGAACTTCTGAGAAGTCCTCTTGTGAATTTCTGAGGAGTTCTTTACTGAATTTTTGGAAAAATTCTTTCATGATTCTACAGGTTGTGCCCTCTCTGGTAAGATTCTTTCTGATATTCTGAGGAGTTTTTCTTGAGCTCATTCTTTCCCAACTTCTGATTGGTCCCATTCTGAGCTGCGAGGAAATTTTTATTGAAACTTTGGGAAAGCCGTCTCCAAAATTTCTAGGAAAATTCCCTTAAATTTGTTGACTTCTGAACTTCTGAAGTTTTCACCAGAACATTTAGGAAGCTTGTTTTGGGACTATTGGAACATTCATGCTCAAATTAGAAAGAAGTACCCCCAATGCTCCTGAAAAGATTCATTCTGTTCTCTCTAGAGAATTTTGAGATATCTTTATTCTGAAATTTTGAAAAGTTTTTTCCTGATATTTTGAGAAATTAAAGTTAGTGCCCTTCTTGGTTAGTCCCCGTCTAAAGTTTGGGGCAGTTTTTTTCTTAACTTCTGGGAAGTTCAATCTTGAATTTCTGGGAATAATTCCAAAACCTCTGGATAGTTTCTAACTTCAAAGAAGTCCTCTTCTCTCCACTCTATTCTGAAGCTCTGATAAGTCCTCTCCTGATTCTTGGGGAAGTTCTGTCTTGAAGTTCTGGTAAGTATGATCTTGAAGTTCGGTAATATTCGGTCTTTTGAAGGTTAATCTTGCTTGAACTGCTTGCTCCCAATACTTCTGAGAAGTTTCCACCTGATCATCGGAGAAGTTTTTTTTCGAAGAAGTCTCTTCCTCGGGAATTCTCTTCCCGAAGCTCTAGGAAGTCGCCTTCTAAACTTTCCAGGATGTATCCTAAATTCTGGGTCTTTTCTTTCCTTAGTTCTAGAAATCGGGGACTTATTTAGAGATATATTTCTAAATCCCTGAAATGTACTGAACTGTACTCAAATGTACTGAAATGATGAATTTAGTAGTACTTTGGAAAATTCAGAGTTTTAAGATTTATTTCAATAGCTCAAAACTTTTACTGTTTTTTTGTCCCCCGAGTGGCAATCAACTGGGCTTTAAAACAACAAACTCAGCAACCCCTTTTTACGGTAAATTTCTCAAATTTGATTTGTATTGTTGTGAACCTTAATTTTCGTTGTGACTACATGGCAAAAAACCAATATTACCAACGCTTTGACAATCATTTTTCACATGGGATTGAACACGCGTGGGATTGAACACTACCATAAGTAGAAATTTCATGTTACCCTTGAAAAGGGCCTATACGATACTTATCTCCGGGACCATTGTGTCTCCAAGTGGCCACTTTCGTTTCTTCAAGGATTTCTACTTTAAATGATACCTACGATATTAAAAAAAAATATTTCAACAAAGCTTCTTACCGTATCAACAATACTGTTCAGATCCATGTACGTTTTAAATCCTAAATTCAGGGAATTATGTGAAATTTAAAAAAAATATTTCAAATGTCTGTAAAAGTCTGCCACATAAATAAAATGTCTGCTAAATGTCTGTATCGTTAGCAAAGTCTGCAACAAAAAGGAAAAGTCTGCAAATTTACAGATATGTCTGTGAATATGGCATCCCTGCGTCAAAGCGAAATTGCAATCACTGCTATACACTAGCTGAAGAGCCCATGCCAGTGAGCTCACTGGAGCGCACGCGTCAGGGAATTTATCTGCATTCGCTTCTGTGAATTTGAGAGCTCTCCTTCTCACTCTAGAGCGATCGAGTGTAGTATGAATAAAAGCCATTTTTCACCACTGACATGCTCTACTCGCATGCAAACACGGGAGTGAAAATAAACAAGAGAGAAGAGCTCTCGTTGAGATAGGAAGAGTGTGTTGAAAAATTAAAATCTCTCTCTCCCACACTGAGGATATGGACATCACTGCGTAACCGACGCGACTTGCTAACTACAATCTTCCAGCCTAGTGCGTCAGTGCTCCCCTCTGCAGAAAGCGTTGACATTGCTACGAAACGTTATTCACGGTAAAACTCACTCACTCATCATCACACTCAAGCAAAACACACCTCCCACACGCGTGTGCAATATTTTACAATCAAACAAACTATCCCCAAGCTCGTTTATCATAATTTTCCGACTGAACGATGTTTCCGCCGTTTTCCCCTGCGGACGAAGGCAAAATGATCTCCAACCAAAGCCAAACACACTGGCATTGCCTAATGGCGGCTGCGGCGGTTTCGTCAATAAAGGCTCATTTCTTTTCGGCATGCCAAAAGTTTTGCGCCGCTTTCTTCAGGCTATTCGCCGAAAAAGTTGTATCCAGCGTGCGTATATAAGTATGTTGACTCTGGGGAGGAAAATGGGCCTCTGTGCCGGTGCTGTAGCCATCAAAGTTTTTCTTACACCTGGGAACCAGCAAAAGCGAAGCTGCTGTAGGCGGTGAAATGTAGCACTCGGAAAATTTGACTTTCGGTTAAAGTTTTGCCACCTCCTCTCGGGTTGATGGCTGTGGTGCTGTTGTTTACACTTGCCGGGGCGTCAGGAGCATTAAATAGCGTGTATTATTTATGAGCTTTCAAGATGAGGCGAGAGGCCAAAAAGGGGGAATGAGGGACGTTTTGAGGGCGAGGTTTGGTCTAGTAAAGCTTTTAATTGCTAACGTTTTAAGCCCTAGGTGTTGGGGAATTTAAATCATATTGAAATTGAGTGGAGTCTCTGTCATCCAATTACCGTCATTCAATACACATGAACGGTTGCATTCAGAACCGTAACCGTAATCAAAAATAGCGATTAAAACATCTTACCTTCGCCAAGCTCACCACCGTAAACACGATTACATAAAATCTAGAGCAAATAGAGCTCCTCAATTTGCAGCAGACATCATAATTTTATGCTAATACGCTCCGAGTTCTGGCAATGTCTTCTAATTACAGCCATTTTCGGAATTTGCACACCATCAAAACCAGCGCCTAGGTTTACCCAGAATCTACGTACGTACGTATGCAGGACCAGCATTAGCAAACAGCGCGACAGTCGGGAAATAAAATCTCTAAAAATAATATCCCCGCTGCTGTTGGTTTGTGTTTTTATTTCCCGCGTGACTCCTCCAGGGTAAGCTTTTCTCGGTTAGCACTAGGGTAGTTGATCGTTCAGTTGCCATCTACCAGAAGCGTGGAGCGTACGACAACTATAAGAGCGTCTACCTTCAACGGGTTATTTCACACCCGACTGAGTGCGTCTGCAGAGACTTTCAGTCGTCGTCGTCGTCGTGATTCTATTTTCTTTCTCCACAATCCGACGAACTCTGAAGAGGACTAGATCTGCGTTGGCTTCGTGCCTCCCCACTGGTTTAAGATTCAATTGCTTTAATTTGTGAGTCGTTTCGGGTGCTTCGAGTCAAACAAATGTTATTTTGAAGGTTCAATTTTGCAAAGCGGAATTCGTTGGAAATTAGAGAGAAGTAATTTTGAATACAATATTTGTGTTGCGTTTATGGGTTTTCGGGGTTGTAAAATAGCTTGGGGTAGAATTGTCACGCTTTTTGCTCTGTACGTATTATGCAACGTTATTTTGTAATTTTGAATGTAGGCGTTGATATTTTTGCCTTGTCTTGAATTCTCCACCGGTTGTCTGAGTCTTTTCTCATTCCTTCGCATGCAGCATCAATCATAGTAACCCATGAGTCAGCAGACAAAATTTGACAGCTCTGTCAGTCGAACTCTAACATTGATGGCAAAAACAGTGAAGCAACTCCGTTCAGAAGTATCAAAAAAGGACATCGTGCGGCACTTTGTGGACGCTGGATACGCCCGTTCCGGCAACTACAACATCTTGGCACGATTAGACAACAATCAGAGCATCGAAAGAAAGCCCGGTTCCGGACGGCCGACGACCCCGAGCGACAAGAAGCTCCGAAGGATGCTGAAGAGAAAGACCGAGGGAAAAGTGGCTACATTGCTGCGTGCGCTTGGCCCTCCCGGCTGGTTGGCTCTTGGACCTCCCGTCAGTTCAACCAGCCAAACAGTGAAAAAGTACCTGCTGAACTTGAACATACATGTCAAGAAACGGAAGTTGCGTCCACTAGTTTCAGAGGTGCAGGCGAAGATGCAGCGGCAGTGGCTGAATAAGATGGTCAACTCGATTTTCCCGGCGAATCGCGACGTGACGGTGGTGATGGACCACGAGACCTATCTCACCCAGGATGGCAACGACTGGCAGAGCACTTTGTATTTTACTTCCCCCACGAAGGAAGTGAGCTCCGAGGTGAAGTTCATTTCACACACCAAGTTCCCCAAGAAGGTGCTGCTTTGGCTGACAATCAGCGTTCATCAAGAAATACCATAAGGGCGAAGACGCGGTGTTCTGGCCGAATCTGGCGTCGGCCCACTTCTCGAAGCGATCGTTGGAGTAGATGGAGCGGCTGAATATCGATATGGTACCCAAATCGGTGAACCCGCCCAACGTCCCCCAGCTGCGTGCCATCGAAAATTTATGGGCCAACTGGGAGCGTAAGATATACTTCAACAATTTTGGAATAAAGATCTCAAAAACATGCCTACATGCAAGTTTTCCTCCGCCATGGCGAATGTTCCGGTGAACTGCCGGAAGACCGCTCACATGGTCGTAGAATATTTTTGCAGGTAAGCTTAAATAATTACCTTTCATGGGAAATTTATCGAAACCAAATATCTGTCTTAGCTTTTTTTATCACCATCCGAAGAAAAGTTAATTTTTAAATGCAAATGTTAGTCCTGGAAAGATTGGAATCACTGCAATATGAAGTAACTCAGTCCTAGAAAGATTGAAACTACATGAATACGAAGTAAAACGCACATAGTATTAAAAAATCTGGAATCAGACACCTGAATATGAAATAAGGTAAACCAGAGAAATTTGGGATTAGTGAAGTATAAAGTTACTCAACTACGAAGATCTCGAAAGCATTTATGAAGTAAATCAGCCATGCAATGTTTAGATTTATTGGCTGAGACGGGGAACAGAGGGAGCAGCCAGCGGCAGGAGAAAAGTGACGTGCAAGAGTGGCCCGTAACTTTTACGCAAAACAGAACAGGCACCTGTAGACCAGCCTCAATCACCCACTTTGACAGGACGCCAAAAGCAACGGATCATGTAGACGACAGAGATGAACAACTACGTGATCCGGTGCTATCCGGTTGGAATCGGATATGGCTGGCCTTAAGTCCTGGAACCTCCCGGAACCACCTTTAGATATTACTTCGGGGAGGGGACTATTGTGCTTATTGAGCACCCACTATGTCTTACTACTTAGGGCTTCAGTAGTTAGGTGGTTCCTGCGACCTGTCGTTGGTCGTTTCGATATTTTGGTTAAGGACCGAGGACAGTCTGGGAGGCTGCTATGCATACCGCGTCTCAGATGTCTCGGTCTTGGCACATCCTCTGGACCAAATTGGCGGCGGAGGCGGCGGCGTAGATCGGCGTGGGCATAAATTATCCCCTCAACATTTCCTCATGCTTATCCCTTTTAACTGTTTGACTTTTACGTGCAATGTTATGACAAAAGGATCACTCCAAGTCTTATATTTGGATAGAAAACCCGGATATCCATAGTGTTATATGACTCAACTCGATGATTTGACGTGGAACAGTGTGTGTACAAATATATGAGACTTAACATTATAGAATTTGTTCATCACAAGTCGACGGGGAACTCGCCTTATGTCTTTATTAATAAACCTAATCAGTTTCAGAAGAGTTAATATAATATAAATTCAGAAGCGTATATACTAAGTAATTACCTAATGACAATTTTATCATTATTATGCAAATATGTGAGAGTGTTCTAATGTGGGTCTATGAATCTAAAATTCGGCCTATGAGTAAAATTTGCCTGTTTTTAAATCTTCTTCATATTGATTTGTAACTTTTCTGGTGGGGAGGGGGGAGGGTTGACCAAAGTCTACGCTATATACATAAATTAAAAAAAAAAATGTATGGAGAAAAGTCTACGTGGGGGGGGGACGTCTGAGATTGTCAAAAATGAGGCTACGTAAATCCTAGAGAGTTTGAGCTGTTTAGTGGAATACCTGTAATTAAAAATGAGAAGAAAAATTCGAGTAATTAGTACGAGACACTGAAGAAGTCTGCACATTGTAGACGAAATACGCGTATCTGTCAAGATATGAAGAGGTAGTTGGAATTAAATTTAATCTACGTGCTTTATGCACAGGCCCTAAGTGGGACACCCTTGCGCTTAACTTTTCGGCATGACGTGGCGCAAGGGCTCAGTAGGGATTCTTTGTCCTGAAGCTAAGAGTTTAGTTTTTAATATCTAAAAATCTACAAATCTAAAAATTTCTAACTCTAAAAATCTTCAAATCAAAAAATCTAAAAATCTAAAAATCTAAAAATCTAAAAATCTAAAAAATCTAAAAATCTAAATATCTAAAAAATCTAAAAATCTAAAAATCTAAAAATCTAAAAAATCTAAAAATCTAGAAAATCTAAAAATCAAAAACTTTATATACCCAAAAATCTACTAGTAATTTAGAAATCTGAAAATCTATCAATCGTTAAATCAAAAAATCTTAAAATTTCAAAAACTTAAAAGCTTAATATTCAAAAATCTACTAGAAATCAAAAAATCTATAAATCCAAAAATGTCAATGTCTAAAAATCTACTAGAAATCCTTAAATCTAAAAATCAAAAATCTAAAAACTTAAAAATCTACTAAAAATCTAAAATTCAAAAAATCTGAAAATCCTGAGATTTTGAAACTCGGCCATTACATTCTTCTATTTATCCTATCTTAAAATATGAGAATACAAATAAATAAATATCTTAAAAAAATTAAGATTAAGAACTTTAAGAAACTAAAAGTATCAATTCCTTAATACATTAACAATAAAAAAAATCGATATGCTATTAAAATCATATATTCAGCAGCTTAAAGATCCAAAGATAAATCAAATATTAAAGAATTAAGAGCAGTGAATTATACCGTACTATCCATATTTTCACACCATTATTACAATCACGTATAAAACAGAATCCACTTTGCACTGCTTAACCGGTTATTTCAGTAGTTAGCCAAGTTATTTGAGTAGCAACACAAGGGTCTGAATTTTCCAGGCGTCCGGGAATTTTTCAGGACGCCCTCGTTCAGACAGCTTTACATCACCACCAATTTGGGAGCCAACAAGATAGCTGTCTTGATGGCCAGATGGAATATCATCTGGTCCTGGCGCTTTGTTCACCTGAAGCGACTTTGCTATGGCAATGAGTTCGTCATACGTCATCGTCGCCTCATCTCCGGCCCCCGCGTTGTACCTTTATCAATGCCCACGCGGTTACGGATATTCGGCTGGGCCGCCCATCTATCCATCACTATGACAGCGTTATGGTCGGGATACTGGAACGCTGGTCATGGGACAAATCTACGGAGGTAGAGGGCCAGGGACTCGGGTCGTGGTTCGGAAAGAGTCGCTTCCTCCTGGAGTTTCGTCGTTTCTGAGGTATTACCCTCCATTCTGTTGGGTCCTCCTCCAGCCGCTATCCAATTCCACGTGGAATAGCCGCTATAGTAATCCCATGGCTATCTATGCAAGCTTGAAGGCAAACAGGGAAACCATGTATGGGTTGACACGGGCCTTCATGGCGAACCGTGTTCATAGCCTGATCAGCGTAACTCAGGTAAAGGGACATCTGAGCCTACTCCCGCCCGACTGGCAATGTCGGGCAGTGGAGAATGGAGCTTAATGGAGGCCTGACAAGGTTTTAATGGGACCGAGACAACCTGTACCAGTCGTTGTCCTTTTCGCAGCCAGTTGTCATAATTGGGGTTTTACTTACATCCACCCCAATGCGCCTTATGGCGCTTCATTTAGCCGTAGTTCATTTAGCCGTTAAAGGTTTAGCGTAGTTCATTTAGCCGTTAAAGGGAGCTTAACGTTTTCGAGATGCAGCGCGGGGAAACGAACTACATTCACACCTCCTTTCTGCTCTCTGGCCTTTGCTCTCTCCTCTCTGCTTTCTGCCACGCTCAACTCCACTCATTAGGTTCTGTACAACATCTGGCTGTAGCTTCTTCTGGACGAAAACCCACTGTTTCTTCATGGCCTCCTCAGATTTGACCTCCTTAGGATCGGGAGGGAGGGGGGGGGAGGGGGAGGATCAATGCTAGATCCAGCCAGAAGATCGTAGGGCCCTAGTGTTGCTTGAACAGAAGAAGCATATGCTTCTGTAGCTATTCCTTGAAGTAGATCTCCCCGTTTACATTCCCGGAAGTTTGCCATATGAGCAGATTTCTTGCCAAATCAAGTAGTATTTCTTGGCAAACTTTGAAATTATCTGCTTCCTTACTTCCTCTGGGACATCAAACTTGTGGTGAGCAGTGAAGAACAGTAGCCCCGAAAGCTGCCGGAAGTCCGCCTTGACGTAAGTCTCATCGTCCATGATGAGACAATCCCCCCCGGTCCCTGACTCTCTGAACGAAATACTTGGACAGATTCAACTTTTTCGCCACATCCCTATCCAAAGCATTGGGATTCCACTTAAACACTTTCACGACACGCTTATCATTCTGAGCACTAATAGAACATCCATTCTGACCGCATTTCTCCTTCCGTTTGATGCTCAGAGTTACTTCAGAACGTTTAATTAAACTACTCACCGATGACTGCACGATTTCGAGTTGTTTTCCGGTGTCCCGGTGAGAGATTTGAGGATTTTCCATGTGCTTGCGCAAAATCAATTTGCGGCGTTGCTCTTCGGATGAATCCATTTGTTTTCAATTTTCGAAAAACTGACAGCGATAAAAATGCTTAAAAAACACTCTAAACTACTTCTACCCAAATTTTCTAGAGAAAATACCCAAAAAAGTAATTTTCTACATGTTTTTTTCGTGATCCAATTTGATGATGGATTATAATCAACGTTCACAAAGGATTCATCATCCATAATCCATCATCTATAAGGCATGCCAATTTTCCACACAGTAGTTTAAATGGTTTGAAAGATGCTGCTTACACTTCGTTTTGGCATCTTCTGCTCCTTGAAAGTCTTTAGTCCATTTCGTGTCTTTGCTTGGTCGACGTTACCGTTCGATGTTCCCAGCTTTAGGTCGCAAGCTTGCGTGATTTTCTCGTCAAGGTTTTGGTCCACATGGCCCGCTTTACGTCCAGATTTTTACTTGTCTTGAAAGGAAGACTAAAGGAAGACATAAGGGGGACAGACAAAATAACTAGGATAGGCAAATATATGGTCAACTTTGGAGTGCTCTAACATCTCAAAATGTTGACCGATTTCAGTTCTCTTAGAAGCATTCGACGGGGAAATTAATGTGCTTTTATAATGCAGTAACGGGAATGGGGATAATGCAGTAACGGGAAAACCTGACCCTAAAATGGCTGAGATATGTCCGTTTTCCTGGAACAGGTACCTCTGAAGGGTTCTGGATGCGAATAGATCTTTCTTTCATCCAAAACATGCCAAGCGACATCTTTTTCTTCTTCTTCTTTCATCACAAAGCTTTTCTTAAGCTTAAAAGGGGCATTTGGACACATTGATCATTCCCGGGGTCACCGGAATGTTCCTGGGGGAACCTAGCGGGTCAATTGTGACAGCTCTATCTACATGATTTTCCATAAATAAGCTTTTGACCAGTTGGCCACATTGGCCGCTCTCGGGACCACATAAACGACCCCTGAGGAACCTGTAGTAGACCAATTACATTTTTACACCCAAACATGCCGTGCGACAGCTCCATCTTCATGATTCTTCATAAAGAATCTTTAGATATACATATACGTTATGGTCTGGGATACTGGAACGCTGGTCATGGGGCAAGATGAGTGTGTGCTAGATTTCATCGATCCAAGAGCCTGAACAGAACTGAGGCTATCTGAGAAGATGGTTGGTCGGCGGGAATGTTGGAAATCATCCCCAATGCAAATTTGATTGCTGCCAGCTCAACAACATAAACAGAAAAAGGTTCCTGGAGTTTGTGGAAGGCCCTAGAGTTTTCATTGAAGACACCAAAGACAGCGGATCCATTGAGGCGAGACTCATTAGTGAAAAACCTTTTTTTTTTTTTGGAATTGATGATTGTACTTCTCAGTAAAAATATGCGGGCTTATAACAGAACAAGGTTGTTCCGGAATTTCATGAGATGCTTGTTTCATGAGAAGATTATAATAAATTTAGGAACTGCTACAGGAGAAGTGAGCATGGTCTGGCGTACAGCACGGAAGACACATATTCGACGATATGTAATTGTGGTAAATTCTCATAAATCGAGATATTTCAACATTTTCTATTACAAATGCGTTTTTCACTCCGCATTTGATCGATATTCTGAGCGAGAGCTCCCAGAACCGAATGTGGAGGGGTTTAAACTTCTGCGAGAACTTCAAGACCCATACTAAAGACTGTATTCGATGAAATTTGGACACACGCAATTGTTTGTAACTTTTTAGCGTGTGGGTAAAAGTTATTGAAATTTAAACTGCATGTATTTCATTGTGTTGTGTCAATTGTGTAATAAGTTTCGTGAAAATCGGTCAAGTGATTTCAGTGATGGCTTCGAATGAAGAAATAGTGCGCCAACAAATTTTGGGCACTCACTTCGAAAACCCAAACGCGTCTCATCGATGGATCGGAAAACAGCTCGGAAACGCACATTCAACCGTATTTCATGTGATCAAAACATTCAAGGACCGTAAGACAACCAAGCGGAAAAATGGTAGTGGCAAAAAACGTGGCAAAAAACGTGGCACGTCAAATCTGGAGAAGGCCAGGATGGTATTGAACCAATTTAAGCGTTATCCCAACATTTCGATCGGGGATGTTGCGAAAAAGCCGAAAGTTTCAGTTTGTTTTGTGCAGAAAACAATGAAACGTTCTGGATTACATGTGTACAAGGTCAAGAAGGCACCGAACCGGAGCGATAAACAGAACTCGGTGGCCAAAACTCGTGCAAGAAAACTGTACAGGGAGTGGCTCACAAAACCGTTCTGCATTGTGATGGAAGATGAGACCTACATTAAAGCCGACACAAAATAAATGCCAGGACAGGAACACTACGTCGCTACCTCTAAGTTGGCCGTTCCGGAGAGTGTACGGAAGAGGAAACTGTCGAAATTCGCCAAAAAATTCCTTGTCTGGCAAGCGATCTGCGGATGTGGCAAAATGAGCCAGTCCTTCATCATCTCTGGGACCGTCAACGGAAAAATCTACAAGGACGAAGGATTCTCGTCCTTCTTGAGATCTCACGATGGCCCGACACTGTATTGGCCGGATTTGCATCTTGCCACTATGCCACTATGCTCTAGTACATGAGCGTCTTTCCATGTGTCAATTTTTGCCTGTTGAAGTGGCGGACTTGTTCCGTCGCTACAACCTACCCCGCAGTGGGATGTTAGGCAAAGATTGACGTCCATGGTTCGAGTACCATTGGATACATGCCCTTTCGCTCAATTTTCAAAAACATCTGTTAGATTTTCCTACCTACCGCACTCTGACGGAACTTTCTAACACTTTCTCTTCACATCTTTCATTCTAGCCAAAAACATTGTTGTTCACTCTTGGTGCCTCATGGTGATGAGCGAACATCTCCTTCTCCATCATAATCGTTACTCCTCGCACGGAGAATACATAACATAACAATTAATGTATAATAATGTAGTTTTGACGTAGGACTACGTCTTTCATTTCTATACTGGGGCGCCGTTGTAAAATTTCTGATATCGACCGCGTTACGGGTCGTTTTGGAGATTTTGAACGATATTAACTAAGTCATTGTATAAACGATTTTCATATTGTTTGCACCAATCGATTGGAAATAATTCTTTAGTTTTAGTAATCAAGTTAATTGATTTTTAACATTAACTTATTAAAAATAACGTAAATGTAAGGTGATGTCTTATAATTTCGATTCGCAGAGTAAATTAACCAAATTTCCTAGCACAGTTTTCAAATCTAAGCAAGGGACGTATCCCATCGTCTTCTTCTTCTTATTCTTTGTTCTCGAG
The DNA here is from genome assembly GCA_034211315.2 of Aedes japonicus. NCBI lineage: Eukaryota > Metazoa > Arthropoda > Insecta > Diptera > Culicidae > Aedes > Aedes japonicus. The sequence continues at coordinate 264,541 of JASCZW010000010.1, read as the reverse complement.
AGGTAGATTCTGTTTCACGCTAGTGTTTGGCGAAACATCTGATTCTCCTCCCCTTTTAATGAATTTGATTCATATTGCTTTAGTTATTTTTTTTTAAATCATTTATTTGTACAGGCTCAATCGAATAAACTTTACAGAGCCAAATTTTCATACTTTTATACATCATTTATCTTAAAACTAAAGTTAGGAGGATAGAGCCGATTACTCGCGGCCGTCTCGAGGTTAATAAGAATTACAAATTACGGATGGGAAAGAGGGTGGGAATTTAAAGTATGGTTTACATAACACATTAAATTTAAATTCTAAATTATTGAAACACTTATAACTACACAACTTTTGGTTTCCTTTTTATTCGAACATTTTTGAAAGAGAAAAAAAAACACGAACACAGAAAAAAAACTTATACTAAACAAACATGTTAAACTAACTACAATCTAATGCTAATGTTAGTCAAAAACACATAAATGAGTTTCATGTACTCCAAATCACGTACAGCCAAAATATCTCGAATTGGCACATTGGGTTGTCTACCTCGAGGCGAAGGGAATCGTAAAGCCCCGATCTGACCTCACGATGCTCAGAACAAGACCAAATAACGTGATCTGCGTCCTGATAGCCTTGTCCACACTCACAGAGATTGCTGTCGCTCAGCCCAACCCGGTATAAATGAGCGTTCAAAGAATAATGATTGGACATGAGGCGAGACATGACACGAATGAAGTCTCGACCCACATCCATCCCCCTAAACCAAGATTTCTTCGACACCTTTGGGATGATAGAATGTTGCCATCGCCCCAAATCTCCTTTACTCCATTTATACTGCCAGCTGACGAGTGACTGTTGACGAAAAATAGGAAAAAATTCGTTGAAGGCGATTTGTCGATCACAAATATCGCCTTCCATAGCGCCCACCTTTGCAAGCGAGTCCGCTTTCTCATTGCCCGGAATTGAACAATGAGATGGGACCCATACAAAGGTGATGATAAAATAACGCGATGATAAAGCACTTAGAAGCTCCTGTATTTTCATGAGAAAATACGAGGAGTGCTTTACCGGCCTCAAGGAGCGAATAGCCTCTATAGAACTGAGACTATCCGTGAAAATGAAGTACTGATCCGGTGGTAATGAGACAACAATTTCTAGCGTAAAATGTATTGCCGCTAATTCAGCGACATACACGGAACAAGGGGCTTGAAGTTTACGGTTGGCGCTATAAATTTCATTAAATATACCAAAGCCTGCTGACTCCTCTATCAAAGATCCGTCAGTGAAGAACGATTTAGTGGAATCAACTTGGCCAAACTTTGCAGCAAATATCACCGGAGCAATCATAGGACGATGATGCTCTGGGATTCCATGAAGCTCCTGCTTCATGGATAAATCAAAATGAACCGAATTGTCGAAATCGGAGAAGCAAACACGATTGGAAATGTTCGGCGAAAGGCTGACATCCTGTGTTATGTACAAATGGTACAAGGTCATGAAGCGGGTTTGAGGGTTCAACTCAAGGAGCTTCTCAAAATTTTCGATCACCTGGGGGTTCATAACTTCACACCTGGTGAGGAGCCGGAGAGATAATTCTGTAAACCGATCCGAGAGTGGCAACATGCCAGCCAGCACTTCAAGACTCATGGTATGAGTCGAGTGCATGCAACCTAACGCGATACGAAGACACCGATACTGAATACGTTCCAGTTTGATGATGTGCGACCGAGCCGCTGAATGAAAACAAAAACTACCGTATTCCATAATCGACAAAATCGTTGTCCGGTACAATGTAGAAGATCTTGTGGATGAGCTCCCCACCAGGTTCCGGTAATTGTGCAGAGAAAATTGATCCTTGGCTGGCATTTTCGCTTTACATACTCAATATGGGATCTCCAGGTGCACTTAGAATCGAACCAGACCCCAAGATATTTAAATGACATAGAATGAGCTATCGGCTTACCCCAAATTTGAAGCTTCGGTTGTGCTGGGTTATGCTTCCTAGAAAAAACTACCAACTCAGTTTTCTCCGTAGAGAATTCGATACCTAGCTCTAGAGCCCAAGTAGAACAAATTGTCCAAGGTATCCTGTAAGGGTCTTTGCAGATCGACCCCATTGGGTCCCGTGACAGACACTACGCCGTCATCTGCAAGTTGTCTCAACGTACAGTTGTCACCGAGACAACCGTCAATGTCTTTGACATAAAAATTATACAAAGGGGGCTTAAACATGATCCCTGGGGAGACCCATGTAGCTAAATCGTGAAGCTGTAGAGGTTCCATGAGAAAAGCTCATATGTTTCTCTGACAGCAAATTGTACAAAAAATTATTCATTAATGGTGAAAAGCCACAAGCGTGGAGTTTATCTGAAAGAACTTCAACAGATACTGAATCAAAAGCCCCTTTATGTCCAAGAATACAGAAGCCATTTGCTCTTTTTAGCAAAAGCTAACTGAATATCCATGGAAAGCAACGCGAGACAGTCGTTCGTTCCCTTACCCCTACGGAAACCATATTGAGTATCTGAAAGCAGGTTGTTCGTCTCAACCCATTTGTCCAGACGGAAAAGGATCATTTTCTCCAACAACTTTCGAATACAGGATAACATCACGATGGGACGATAGGAGTTGTGGTCGGACGCGGGCTTACCAGGTTTTTAATGGCAATAACTCTCACCCGTCTCCAATCATCCGGTACAATGTTGAGTTCTAGAAACTGATTAAACAAGTGCAACATGCGCCTCTTCGCGACGTCTGGGAGGTTCTTGAGCAAGTTGAACTTGATCCTATCAGCGCCTGGAGCCGTATTGCCACACGAAAGGAGTGCGAGAGAGAACTCTACCATTGAAAAGGGTTGGCTAATTCATCTATCGAATACGTGTTTTCGCGAGGAATCATCCGTGCCGGCACAGAATCTGGACAAACTTTTCGCGCGAATTTGAGGATCCATTGGTCCGAGTACTCTTCGCTCTCGTTGTTCGTAGTTCGGTTACGCAACCTTCGCGCCGTGTTCCAAAGAGTACTCATGGACGTTTCGCGCGATAGCCGTTCACGAATGTTCGCCAGTAACCGCGTTTCTTGGCCTTGATGAAGCTCTTAAGTTCGCGTTCGAGAGCCGTGTATACTTCGAAGTGCTCAGGTGTTCCACGTCTACGGAAAACTTTAAACGCGTCGGACTTTTTACGGTAAACCTCGGTGCATTGCTGATCCCACCATGGAGAAGGAGGTTTCCTGCGAGATGACGTCCCTGGAACTGGTCGAGTTTGAGCTTGAAGCGCGCTGTCTAAGATCAGGTTGGAGAGGAAGTTATACTCTTCCAGCGGTGAAAGCCTTTCTACCGTCGTTATGGCTTCATCTACTGCTGTCCTAAACTTTGTCCAATCGATGTGACGGGTAAGATCATACGTGACGTTGACAGATTTCGACGGATTGAACCCGGTGGCAACCGAAATTTTTATGGGCAAGTGATCACTACCGTGGGGATCTTGAATCACATTCCATGTGCAATCCAACGATAATGAATTCGAACAAAGTGTGAGGTCTAATCTACTGCCAACTGAGGATGTACCAGCCAAACGTGTTACTTCTCCATTGTTAAGAACTGTCATATTGAAGTTGTCACAGAGGTCATATATCAGGGAAGACCGGTTGTCATCGTACAGTTCTCCCCAGCTTGTACCGTGAGAGTTAAAATCTCCCATGACCAACCGCGGAGCAGGAAGAACCGAACAAACATCTGAGAGTTGTTTCCGGTTAATGGAGGCTCTTGGAGGAATATAAACGGAAGCAATGCAAAGGCTTTTATTTTTAATAACAGCCTGACATGCGACAACTTCAATACCTGGAATAGGAGGAAAATTCACTCTATAGAAGGAGTAGCACTTTTTGATCCCCAAAAGTACTCCCCCTCCACGTGAATCCTCACGATCGAGACGAATAATATTGAAATCATGAATCGGAAGATTGATTTCGGAAGAGAACCATGTTTCACAAAGAGCGAATGCATCACAACCGGTAGTGTGAGCTAAAAATTTAAAAGATTCAATTTAGGAATCAAACTTCGACAATTCCACTGTAGAACAGTGATCAAATCCCCGACCTCATTTGGAAAATTATCCATCGAAGGAAATGATAGCTGCAAGGATGGGTCACTTTAATGTTAATTTCTGCAAAAAGTTTTCACAGTGGGAAGCATTGCCATAACAATGCTTTTGAGAGGGTCAGAAATTTCGAGGTACTTAAAGATACCTTCGGCAATGTCATCGAATGAGAACAGCCCACTAGAGGAGGGGCTTCTGTTCTTAAAATTGGGGCTTCAGGGGTTTTGGATGTCCCCGGAGAGATGGAAAGTCCTGGGTGTAGTTAGTACTCCGAAAACCAGGTGGATTAGGATTTTCCTTTTTCCACCTTTCCTTGAATTGGGCAAGCTGGTCTCGGGCTTCTTTTCAGCAACTTTCCGTGGGCGGACGCGTCTTCGCTTCCTTGAAGCACCTTCCGGAAAGGTGAACGATGTTCCCTCTTCAGCCGAATCAAAGTCAGACTCGTCATCTGACAGAGGAGCAAAGGGATTTGTATTGGCATTGGGTGATGGTGAGGCTTTTTCACCATTTCAGCAAAGATTGCCTTGAACGCTGTTTCAGCGAGCGTTCTAATTTTCCCCGCGTTGTTTGTACGCCGGGCACGATGAGAGAGCATGAGGAGGAGTTCCTTTACAAAAAGCGCATTTAGGTGTGCTGTCTGCGCACGCGCCATCCTCATGCTTCTCCCCGCAGTTGGAGCAGCGCGCTTTATTGCCGCAATGGGAGGTCGTATGTCCCATCTGCTGGCATTTCTGGCGAGATCATGACCCGAGGTACAAACAATCGCACAGGTAGCCGAAGTTTTCCCAACTCGACGTATTGAGGAGGGCTGAGCCAGAGAAGGTCACGCGAAACGAGTCTGATGGTGTGAACTTTTTTTCTCCCTTATTGGTCGATACTGAGCCTAGTTGGCGCACATCCAGTATCTGAACTGGGTGAAGTAGGGGGTTCTTAAATCGACCAACCCCCCGCTTCAGCAGGATCTTAGGGGTTAGACTAGTTTCGGTGACCACACCTTCAATTTCAATACCCCGAGCTGGGATATACACTCTATATTCTAGAGTAAAGAGCTGGGAGACAGCAATCTCATTAGCTTGCTTGAGGTTGGACACAACGACCCGAAGTTTATTCGGCCTGACTTTAATTATCTCGGTCACGGCCGAAAATCGTTTGGTCAGATCGTTCGAAATTTGATAGACATTCAGAGGTTTCGATTTGGGCTGAAAATAGACAACCCAAGGACCAGTTGAACTGTCTGGATATGCACGTGATCGGGTAACTGTATGAGCTACCCCATCATTTTGCGCCATAGATGATTCATCTTGCGATAAATCATCCATGGCTCGTTCGTGGGAGCTTATGACGCTCAACCACTGAATCTATATATAACTAAACAAAAAAAAAAAAAAAATTAAAGCTAAGCACACACTCAAACACTCTCAAACACTCTCAATCACTCCCATACACTCACACACACTATAAAAATAACGCTTCTTGTATTCAGAAGAGAAGGAAACAAAAACTTATCTTATATGTATAACGGATCTCCTGCAGCCGGGCGACGAATGTGCTGCTGCCGAGCGACGATGATCGCCCGCGTGTACCGGCTAGGCGTGGGGATGAACGATGATGATAATGACACTGGTGATACTGGTCGGTGGTGGTTATCAGATGAACTAATGCACGCTACACACGATGGACTGCTGGTGTGCGTGCCGTATAGATACGGAGCAATATGGCTTTTCGATCGTGGCAATATTGCTAATTGCAATTAATTACGTTGCTGCACTGTTTATCACACAACCTTTTCTTCTTAATAAAACCAGGACTCGATTTCACTCGCGATCGCGAAAAAATATTAAACTGAAGAATTGAATCAACTCGTGAAAAGCTTCCAAAGCAACGGAAAGTGGACCGAACGAACTGTACCGTTCGCTTGTTCACTGGGCAATGATATTGCTTTAGTTGATTCCCCCTTTTGTTCATGCAATGGTACACGATGCCATGATAAAAGGCACATTTCCGTACAAATATGCCTCATTCGTTCGGCAGCATTGGAGCTGCGCGGATCTCCCGGTGGGAGGTAAAGCTGGGCAGCACCAAGCAGCATCGCTCGGTACCCAGCAGTAATGCCCACCTGGTCGTGACTTTTTTTTTCAATTTATCATTTATTTGTACAGGCTCAATCGAATCAACTTTACAGAGCCAAATTTTCATGTTTTTTATACATCATTTATCTTAAAACTAAAGTTGGGGGGATAAAACCGATTACTCGCGGCCGTCTCGAGGTTAATATGAATTGCAAATTACGGATGGGAAAGAGGGTGGAAGTTTAAAGTATGGTTCACATAACACATTAAATTTAAATTCTAAATTATTGAAATACTTATAAGTACACAACTTATGGATTTCTTTTGACTTGAACATTTTTTGAAAAAGAAAAAAAAAACACATACACAGAAAAAAACTTACACTAATCATACAGGTTAAACCAGCTACAATCTAAAGCTAATGTTAGTCAAAAACACATAAATGAGTTTCATGTACTCCAGATCACGTACAGACAAATTATCTCGAATTGGCACATTGGGTTGTCTACCTCGAGCCCGAAGGGAATCATAGAGCCCCGATCTGACTCCACGATGTTCAGCACAAGACCAAATAACGTGATCTGCGTCCTGATAGCCTTGTCCACACTCACCGAGATTGCTGTCCCTCAGCCCAACCCGGTATAAATGAGCGTTCAAAGAATAATGATTGGACATGAGGCGAGACATGACACGAATGGCGTCTCGACCCACATCCATCCCCCTAAACCAAGTAGTCGTGACTTAAAAAGCAGCTGACGATGGCAGTACATACAGTGGATTCCTGTCAAATATTCAGGCCATACATACAAATTTCGATCGCGTTCCCCCGACAATTGATGAAACCCGCCCTTTTCAGGGCGAACAAAACAATTTGCCAAATTAAAGATTTTGTTTTATTTATATCTTATGAGCTAATCGAGTAATGAAAATAGCATTACAACGCACCGTCTCAACATGGCGTAACTTGAAGAGCCCGGATAAAATGGCCGAGCCGCGTCTATCTATATGTAAATCCTGATTTTCTCTGTTCTGACAATTTCTTAGGGTGGTTTCCTACCAATTATTCAGGCCATCCCGCTACTTGAGAAGACAGAGAAGCAAATTTGATCGCGTACCATGTTCCCCCGAGAATTAATACAACCCGTTCTTTTCAGGGCGACAAAAACAATATGCAAATCGACATTTTCATTCACATTGGCGTTACTTTACCATGGTGTTACTTCAAGAGCCCGGAGAAAATTCAGGCCATCTTGCTACTTGAGAAGACCGAGAAGCACATTTCGAACGTGTACCATTTTGCCCCGCGACAATTAAATAAAAACCCGTCCTTCTCAGGGCGAACAAAACAATGTTACCAATTAAAGAGTTTGTTAAAATATTATTTTATCATAAGATAATCGACATTTTCATTACAACGCATGGTTGTAATGTTACTTCGCGTTACTTCAAGAGCGGATAAAGTGGCCGAAGCTGATGCTGCTTATCTATATGTAAATCCCGATTTTCTCTGTTCTGACAATTTCACAGGGTGATTACCTGCCAATCATTCAGGCCATCCTACTACTTGAGAAGACTGAGAAGCCAATTTGATCCCTATGTTCCCCCCGATAATTAATACAACCTGTTCTTTCTGGGCTACTCCAGAAGACCCCCCCCCCTCTCCCCGACAATTAATAAAAAGGGTCCTTTTCAACACAATTTTCGCAACTAAAGAGTTTATTTAATTTATTGTAGGGAAGAAACAGAATATAGAAGAAATAAATTAAATTCTCATGATATTCTAGCTATATGTAAAGACATTTGAAAGATAATATCTTTACTGATTTAAACTCTTCTAATAATAATTTTCATTATTATTAAAATAATAACAATAATTCTTATTCTTATTAGAATATTTAATAAAATTAATTATCATATATACATATAAATTGTTTTCATATTCATTTCGATATGAATCACTAGTAGAAGAAATGGCGGGAAATGAAGAATATCACACTAGCGCCAAAATACCACATCACGTGATACGTGGAGCGTATTAACCAATCAGCTGGCACAAAAAGCAGCTGACAATGGCAGTACCCATTGTGGATTCCTGTCAAATATTCAGGCCATACCAGGCTGCCACGACCAGCCTCAGGCCATTTCAGACCGAGAAACAAATTTCGATCGCGTTCCCCCGACAATTGATGAAACCCGCCCTTTTCAGGGCGAACAAAACATTTTGCCTAATTAAAGAGTTCGTTTTATTAATATCTTATGAGCTAACCGAGTAATGAAAATGATGTCGAAGATGGTGTAGTGAATGGCGCGACCGGCGAGCTGAAATACCTCGAACATGACGAAGACGATTCTGGGCAGCAGATCGTAAAGTTGTGGTTTAAATTCGAAAGTGCGGCGATAGGTTTCGCCAGACCTGGAATCCTACAAGAGGATTGGACTCCCATCTCCAAACGCTCGGCGAGTATAAAGTTGAGTGGCATCATTAAATGCAAGCGGATACAGTTTCCGGTGGTCAGTGCCTGTGCGTTAACTGTTCATAAGTCGTAAGGTGGCACTTTCCCGGAGATTGTATATGACTCCAATAAAAGCCAGGATCAGCAGTTAGTGTTTGTTGGATTGTCACGTGTTCAGTCAATCCAGGGGCTGTATTAAACAAACCCAACCAATGCCTTTAAGTTCGATCATGCTAAAGGTAGCAACTCACCTAAGATGGTAGACCTCAGGAACGAGCTGCAGCGTCTAGAAAACCATCGATTACAATCACTTGGGGATAAACTACACCAAGTTTTGGAAAGCAAGGGTTCTGCCACCACGTTGATGAGCGTGGAATTCCTCGTACTGAGTGAGACTTGGCTAGACAATGACTCCTTAGTCGATATTGAAGGCTACCACTGCATCGTTCAGTTCAAACGCTGCAACTTGAGAGCAGGTGGTGTAGCAATATATCAGCGGGACAAGGCTACCACTATGGCTGCTACCCACAAGATCCAACAGCTCAGTGAACATCATGACGAGATGTTCAGCGTTGTCGATAACGTCGGGGACATTTGTGCAGCTAATATATCAGTTATGGACACTGAAGTTCTGCTGGTTGTGGTGTACATTTCACCAGGAACAACTACCAAGAATTTAAAATTGTTCTTGATTCGCATGTTGTTCAGGTATGCTGCGCAAGATACGCCAGTTGTGTTGACCGGACACATTAACATTGACGTTTCCAAAAATGAAAACATAGATTTTCTATACATTAATTGTTATGTTATTTATTCTCCGTGCGAGGAGTATCGATTATGATGTAGAAGGAGATTTCCTACCTGCCGTACTCTGACAGAACTTTCAGCACTTTCTCTTCACATCTTTCATTCTACACAGAAAAAAATAATTAATTTTAACAAGCGCGTAAAATTTCCCCTCGTTTAATTCCAAGTCAAAGGAGGCGTAAACAATGTTTGCATACAATAATGTTTGCAATTTTTCATACAACAGGCTAGATTTAGGCGTTATCTGGCTTAAATTTACATGAAATATCCCATTATTTTCTGCCAAATCTAGCATTCCCTTTTATGTGCATTAGATAACGCAGAAAATTCAATGTTTCTTTTTATCTGTGTAGTCAAAAACAATAATGTTCACTCTTGGTGCCTCATGGTGATGAGCGAACATCTCCTTCTACATAATAGATTTTCTAGATTTTATGCAAAAACATTTAAAATTTACTTTAGCAAACCTTCGGAATGAAGCAACCACACTTGGTGGTTCTTGTATAGATTTAACGTTTGTTAAAAATATCGGCGTAGAGTGCAGACGTTATTGTTCATATTTTTCGTATCATAGACCTATGTTGTCTGTACTCGCATTCGAAGCACCCGAACCATTAAATCAACAGGTAGCCGATATTGTGGAACATGAACTGGAATGACAACATCTACCCATTCGACAACCAACCATCACCTAGCACTGGACCATTGTCTGTACTACTCGGACCATAAACAACAAACGACAAAATACCAAACGGCCCTTTTCAGGGCCACTTAAGGAGTTCTGAAGAGTTGAATTCAAGATTTTCATACACAGTATTAACGCTCCTAAAACACCTAAAGACTAATATTAGGGTATGTGTCCCTTGACTCAGCCTATTATGCAACCATCGATCACATTTTTTATTATAACTCATAAAGTTTTTAAGCTAGAAGCGAGATTCAACTAGTTAGACACTCGCAGAGATAAGTTTGATAAGAAATTTGGTAGCATATATCACTAAAAGTTACACAACTAGTTTTATAATGCCATAAACTTTCGAGGGATGTGGATTTAATGTCGGTCTATGAGCACCAAATTGGGTCTATTCGTGGATGCAAGTTAGTCCCATTCGATAGATCTGTTATTAAATGTTGTCTATGTACGATTTTTTTTTCTAATTTTCTGATTTAGAGCGTTGTCAGCTCAATTCTCTCTACCCAACAAACAATTTTAAAAATCAAACTAAAATAAAACTGCTTCGAAACACTTAATTGATGTTCATATATGATTTATCAGCCATTCAATAAGAAAACATTATAATTCACTACACAATGATTTTGTTCTTTCGGTTTGTGCTTGGATGAGCCACTTGAATAGAAACATCCACAAATTCATGCATTTCCACTTGAAATATATTAATAACAACGTTTTTACTACGTTATTGGTACAACAGGCCATAATTAGGAACATACAATAAAATATGGCCCCAACATTGGGTCTACGATTTTCTTGTAAAATCATTGTTATTTTAGCTATGTGAACAGTTAGTTTGTAACGTGTAACTATTTTCTGCACATCCAGATTGCATTACTAGCTTTATCGATTCAATTAAGCCAAATTTAGATCACTTGAAGATCGTGTAGATTATCTGCTCAGCTTAACCAGTGAAATCATGATGCCCCAAAAGTTCAAGAAATCGAAAACTACGCAGAAGTGAACAGCTATAAGTTGATTAATATTGTCTCAATTACTTCGTATTACATTGGTCATCCTAATAGCAACATGATTTTGTTGATTATCGCTAAATTATAACATATTTGGTACATAGGCCGAATAAAGGAGCTAGGCTAACATTACATCCCGTTACCCTATATGCTTTTCTTCCTTGGAACAGAACCGACAACAACGACCACCCATTCGACTGTCTACCAAATCATTATCTGGTACTCGACAATTACCGGATCACTCCAGGAACAGCGAATAACTGAATACCAAACGGCCCTTTATAGGGACACTTCAAGAGTTATAAAGAGTTGACTATATTAATTTTCGTGGAAAACTAAATCTAATAACAGATGGTTTGATGAGTCTTTAGACTGAACAAAATATAGTCGATATTTATTAATTCTATTACAATTCCTCCACATCAACAAGCAGTCCTACGTCGACTTTGCAGATATGTCACTCTTCGTTTTTGTACCAAAAGACGTCAACCCTTCAAACACTCCGGAACTTCGCCCAATTGAAAATTTTTGGGCAATCATGAAGGCAAAGCTCGTTAAAACTCCAAAACTGATAGAAAATGGACTTGAACTAAAGAAAGTGTGGTTAAAAGTAAGTGAGCAAGTCGGTCCTATCATTGCCCAAAATTTGATGAAAGGGGTCAAGGAAAAAGGTGCGGGCATTTGGGTTCGGAGAAGAGGTTCAATAAACCAATGATGTCAAAACTTAACCATTTAGTAGTACTTTATTTCCAGATAGTTTGAAAAGAATCGGGCTCTATGAAAATTTTTAGTGACCTATTTTGTGTCTCCAAATTTCATCGAATACAGTCTTTACTGGATACTACTTTTGAGTAATCACGACTAGTTCAGTTTTCAGCTGTGAGAATTTGACCTCTATATTTCTCGCTTAGAACGATAGATTATCTAGAGAATTTTGCAATGGTCCTTGCAAGTTGACGGCATGTGAGCCTCTTAAGAAAACCACACTGTCGTCAGCAAGTTGTCTTAGCTTGCATTGTTATACCAAACATTTTGTCAATGTCTGTGTGATCAACCAACATAATTGGGCAGTTTGTAACCGTTACTATGCATTTTCCGCAAAGCTAACGATCTGAACACTATTGTGTATCTTTGTCATCATCAATTCTTTGTATAGCATCTCTTTTCAGTACCTCGGGTCAAAGATAGGACGAACTACCAAGATCCTTATCAGCCCCACTCGCAGCCCATCATTCGTCCCTGGAGATATCTAATCAGAATCGAGAAGAAAATTACACAATTGAGATGTTCCTTGGTGAAAAACTGAAGGCCATAAAGCAGATATAAATCTTCATCACTTTCACAGACCGGTTTTTCCGTCACAACAAGCAAAGTCCCTTGTATTTACAGAGAAAAATACGGCCATTCATTCTGCGAAGGTAAACGGCAAAAGAGGAAAAATCACTTCAATGAACGCAACGGAAAACGGCAGAAACAAGCGCCGCTCTGTTCAAATGGTTGAAGGCAGCTGCATGTACACAAAGTAAAAGAATTGTCTCACGTTTTGTCCTATTTTTAGCCGACGACAACGAAAATGAACGTGATTCTTCGGCTCCCGTGTTGTTCGCATTCAATTTTGTTAACGACGCCGTATTTTGTCATTGACGATATTTTTCCCTTGCTTTTCGATGCTTCACAGCTTTTTTGTTTAAGTCTGTTTGAATAGATCGGTTTATTACGGAACATAGCAAACCTGACAAGTAACATGCTTGGACAAATAGTATAGCAGCTCTTCAGCAATAAATCGAAGAATAGCGGATAATCATCACTTTCCCATGCAACAATCACGAGTCAGATTTTCTCCGGAAATGCGAAACTTATTTCCGCACTCATCAAAGTCGTAGAAACAGACATAAAGTCGAAAAAGTTTTCCCGTTTCCAGGAGACTGCCAGCCCGCCATCGACTGCAGCTCTGATAGGTGGTGTCCCCACCTAATCCATAACCCGGAAACACGCAACCGACTGGCACCGGTGGCAGGGAAAGGGGCCAGTAGACTTTTATTTGCGTGCTGGCACGATAAGTTCACCGAATGACAAGGAAATGCTTTATTAATTTATTTTCAAAGTTTGTTAATACCTTCCCACGAGCTTCCGAAGAAGAAGAAGAAGAACGAACTCGCCGAGCATCCTTGGGAAAACCGTGGGAGGTGGCTCAATGGCGCTGCTTGGTGCCACACGTTCACGAGTGGAAAGTGATTCTCCAAAAAGCAGACACCAGGCACCGGGAGTCTCATTGCGGGAGTCGGAATTGAGTGAATTCTCGTAACGAGAAGAGTCGTTTTGCCTGAGTTCCATAATTTGGGCCCCTAGTGGAAGGAGGTTGATATCTTACCGCGTAGTCGTTCCCGGAATGTGGAGTGAGGACTTTGCTCGGAAGAGTCGATTATCTTCAGTTGACAGCTGCTTGGTGGTTGGCCTGGCGGTGGAGTTGAGTGTGGATCGGGTGAATGAATTATTCCGTTTAATCTTTTAGATGGAGAAGTTTTGAAAACGATGGGGACCAAATGTTCCGAAGTGATTAATAGTTCTGAATGAGTGACTTTTATTGTGTGCAGAACAAAAGAATTTGATTGAAGAAGTTCACTGGTAGTGAGAAATAAAGCCTGTCCACGTTAAATAATGGTGGTAAGAAAATGTATGCCCAATTCAACAAAACCGGTTCTTTATTCGACAATAATAGAACTATATTTACATAAAATGCAGTTGATTATGATGTAAATCCTTTCTTCTGTGGTACATCTGTTGTGAGGCACCTTATCCTCAGATACGACGCCGTCACGATTCTCCATCTTCTCTCGACTGCAACGGTCCCCTAAATGCTTGATGTGCGCCGGGAAACCGGATGATAAGCACGTCAAGGGTGGAAGGGGGGGGTGGGCTGTCAGTGCCCGGCTGCTAAGAGTATTCCAACGAGGCAGTCGTAATGCAGGTAACCCATCTAAACCTGAACCACTATCAGGTCACTCAGCAACTACTCCGTCTCGAATGAACTAAAACGTCTACAGCAGACGTACAGTTTAAAGAGAAGTATTAAAATGAATCAGCAACTGCTGTGTCAGATAGTTCACGAGTCGGCATCGGATACCGCCATAATTTGCGACCCATACCGCATCCCACCCGGAAACGGAAATTGGGTTGCGGACAGGTCCAATATAGTGCATTATGGACGACGGCCAAGTACCCGGTTCAGGAGGTTGTGTCTACCACAAACGAAGGCTTTGCGGTTGTTAAAGTGAACTGAGTGTTTTTCTGCAGCTGCTACGCATCGCCAAGATGGTTGATTGAACAGTTTTCCAATATGCTCGATCATATGACAACTGAGCTAACTGGCCTAAGCCCGTTGGTAATAGCGGGGGACTTCAACGCTTGAAAGCTAGAGTGGGGGAGCCGCCTTACCCACCCCAGGGGCCAGATTCTTCTTTAGGCCTTGACTAGGCTTAATGTGGACCTAGCCTATGTGAGTACCAAGAGTATCATAGAAATGGAGCGGAATCGACCCTAGATATAACATTCAGCAGTCCTGGGCTGCTTAATAATTGGAGGATGGATAATGGCTACACCCATAGCGACCACTTGGCGGCTCGTTATTGTATCGTCCATAATACAAAGCAGTGTGCGGAAAGAGGAGCATCCATTCCATACGGCCGCAGATGGAGGACGTCCTACTGAGCCTTCTAAAGATGCGGAACGGAATTTACGCGAAACCCAAGAACCTCGCAGGTGAACGACTCGTTATGACACTTACACGAGCGTGGGATGCGACCTTGACGAGGGAAGTCAAACCGAGGAATGGAAGATTACCTATCTCCGAAGAATATGCCTCCGCGCACGTCGGAGGATGCAAAGAGCGCTGTCCAACGCCGATAGAATCGAGCCTTAAGGAGTGTTAGTCGCCGCGAAGACCACGCTAAGAGAGAGATGCAGGCCAGCAACCGAGCCTGCTTCGAGGGCCTGTGTCAGAAGGCCAATACGAATCCGTGAGGTGACGCCTTTCGACTAGTAATGGCCACTACCAGCGGGATGGTGACTCCAACCGAGCAGCACCAGAGATGCTGCAGGTGATAGTTGGGGACTCTTTCCGAACCACGACAATAGTCCCTGGTGGTGACGAATGACGAACTCATTGCGATAGCACAGTCGCTAAAAGTGAACAAAGCGCCAGGACTGGATGGTATTCCAAACGGCCATCTGGCTGGCTCTTGAAATGTTCAGGGTGGTGATGCAGAGGCTTTTTTTTTGACGGGATGGAAAATTTGC
This sequence comes from Aedes japonicus, assembly GCA_034211315.2. Classification (NCBI taxonomy): domain Eukaryota; kingdom Metazoa; phylum Arthropoda; class Insecta; order Diptera; family Culicidae; genus Aedes; species Aedes japonicus. Next base: position 249,127 of record JASCZW010000010.1, on the reverse strand, counting down.
AAACAGACTCGTCAAGAACTCGGGGTGTGGGGATGTAGGTGCCGACTCCTCGACCCACTAAGAACCCACCCGTGCCTCTAGCCTTGGCCCCCCTCCTCCCGGAACCACCTTTCGGTATTACTTCGGGGAGCGGGCTATTGTGCGTTACGCATCCGCTTGTGTCTAACTACTTAGGGCTTTAGAAGTTGGTTTATCCCTCTGGCCTGTCGCTGATCGTTTCGCCACTTGTCTTGTAGCTCTAAGACAATCTGTGAGGCCGCCGTTTTCACCGCGTCCCAAGTGTCCTGTTTTTGACACATCCTTTGGACAAGATTGTCCGGTGTAGTGTCCTGACCGCTCACGGCCATCATGCCGTTTCTCGCGTCATTGAAGCGAGGGCAGATGAAGAACACATGTTCCGCAGTTTCGTCTGCTTCCGCGCATACGGGGCACGCTGGGAACTCAGTGTGCCCGTACTTATGAAGATACTGTCTGAAGCAATCGTGGCCCGACAGTATCTGTGTCAAGTGGAAAGTTACTTCCCCATGACGCCGTTCGATCCATTTAGATCTAGACCTCATTATCGACAAGGCGACGCTTGCCAGGAGCCTGCGCTTGCTCCCCTGTACCGCTGAGCTGTTCCACATCATGCGGGATAATGCCGATATAGCCGTGGAGGCTTTCTTGCAGGCATAGTCAACGTGACTGGTAAATGACATCTTGTTGTCGATCATGATCCCTAAATACATCAAAGCCCTTTTCGAACGATTGTGCAGTTACCTGCACTAATCGTCGTATGCTGCTCCGATTTTCGGTTGTTAACGACCGTGACCTCAGTCTTGTGGTGCGCTAGCTCCAGCTTGCTCATCCATTTTTCCACAATGCCAATGGAGTGCGAGACCGTCAGTTCTACCTCTTCGATGGATTCGCCACATATCTCCAGGGTGATGTCGTCTGCAAACCCGAAGATCTTCACCTCGTTCGGACATTAAAGCCGAGTACTTCGTCGTACATCATGTTCTATAACACCGGGCCCAGGATCGATCCTTGCGGGACGCCTGCGGTCATCTGAACACATTTCTGGCCTGCCTCTGTATTGTAGACCAGTACGCGATTCTGGAATTAACTTCCCAGGATCTTGTACAGGTATCCTGGCACGTGAAAACGCTTTTGGTAGCAGTATTAGAGTCTGGATTTTCCAGGCGTCTGGGAAGACGCCTCGTCCAGGCATCTTGGCATCACTGCCCTGAACATTCCAGGCGCCAGTGAGATAGCCGTCTTGATGGCCAGGTTCGGCATATCTGTCAGGTCCTGGCGCTTTGTCAAGCTTCTAGCGATTTGTCTATCGCGGTTATTTCCTCGAGCGTGACGGTCGCTTTGTTCTCTTCATCCGCAGATTCAGCCATCATCATGGGGGGCCAGGGACTCTGGTCGTGACTGGGAACGAGTCCCCCGATGATGACCTGCAGTAGTTCTGGTGACTGTTTCGTTGGAGCTGTCATGCCCTTGGTTCTAGCCATTACCACCCGATAGGTGTCACCCCATGGGTTCGCGTTGGATTTCGAACACAGTCCCTCAAAGCAGGCTCGTCTGCTGGCCTTTATCTCCTTCTTGATCCCCGCTTCCGAGGCAGTCGCGCTTCCGCACGTGTCGGGATGCGCCGCCGGATCCTGTCTCTTACCAGCCACTCCTCGCCACCTCCTGCCTAGTCGTCGTTTCATTTGGAGCTGGCTCCATTCTGTTGGGTCCCCCTTTAGCCACTATCCATAACCACGTGAAGTAGTCGCCATAGTGATCCCATGGTCACGGCCATGCTCAGAGATTGACGTGGGCCTTCATGGGACACCTCGTTCAGAGCCAGATCGGCGTAGATCAGGATGGGCATCTGAGCCTACTCCCGCCCGGCTACCATAGCCAGCCGGTGGAGATGGAACGTACTGAAGGCCTGCCAAGGTTTTAGTGGGACGGAGACAGACTATGCTGCATTAAACCTCGCCATTTCCCGTAAGTATCACCTGACGGTACTGAGGGAGACGACATAGGTGCCAATCCGAAGGCGTGGTACCGTAACGTGATTCCGTTAATCCGCCAGTTTCCGTAATTGGGGTATTACTGACATTAACCCCCATGCGCCATGTGGCGCACCCTCTATAGTTCGTTTAGCCGTTAGGTTCCATTATCCATTAAGAAGGAACTTAACGTTTCCAAGGTAATCGCGTGGAGGAGAACTACAATGCAGCTCAATGCAGAGGTGTCTGAACGAGGGCATCTTCCCGGACGCCTAGAAAATTCAGACCCTAGTGCTGCAACCAAAGACAGGGAAGCCACCAGGAGATCCATCGGCATATAGACTCCATATGTCTGTTGGCTAAGCAGCGATAAGGTGCTCGAGAGGGTAATCCTCAGCAAACGCCGTGACAACATGCACTGAGGATATAGGCGGCCTGTCTAATAATTGGTTTGGCTTCCGTAAGGGAAATCGACAGTGGATTGCCATTCTGTCCGTCACTGACGAAGACTGGCTGAGGTGGACAGATCAGCGCAAGAGGCGAGGAGTACGATGCTGTGCAGTGGTCACCTGACGTGAGAAGTATGCATTCATTAGCGCCAGGTTGGATGGCTTTCGCCGACTCGCTCCAACGCACCAGGTTCCAGGGTACATGTACAAGATTCTTGAACGTTACTTCCAGAATCGCGTATTGTTATAAAAAGCAAAGGTAAGTCAAAAACGTGATCAGATCACCGCAAGCGTCGCACAAGGTTCGATACTGAATCCGCGTGCTGTGGAACACGATGGCAAGGATACAGGTACTGCGGCTTGAGTTCCCGGGACGGGGTTAAGATCGACGGGTTCGCAGACGACATCACCCTGGAGATATGGTGCAGAATCCATTGAAGAGGTGGAGCTAACGGCCCCGCGCTTCATTGCCGCATTGTCGAGAAGATGGTGAGTTCCTGAAAACTGAAGCTAGCCCACCATAAGATTGGAGTAAGCTACGTGGCGGTGAATAATCGAAAATCGGAGCAACGACCGACGATCAGTAGCAGGTACCCAGCAAACACAGAGATCGTATGCGTGCGGATAGCGATGTGAAAAGTGGAGGCGATATACGTACATTCCGGCGAAGTCAAATGGACGCATGTACGTATATCAGCCTCCAGCACTGCCTGTCCGCTGTCATATAAGATTTTGTGTTTGCTGGGTAACTGCACAAGTGAGAATCAAGCGGTCTTTGGCGGTATCTTGGGGTCATGATCGACGATAAGTTGTCATTTACCAGTTACATCAACTACGCCTGCAAGAAAGCCTCTATGGCTATATTGCCATTATCCAGGCATTATATCGAATAGCTCGGCGGTCACAAAAAGTGGTCAGGTTTTTAACGTTGATATCTCAGTCGGTTCACAAGAGATTTTCAAACCTTTTGCATCAATTGATCGAAAAATTTCTTCGTATCAATTTCAATAGGAAAATTTGTTGATTTACGCCAAATACTATAGAAAAATTCATGAATGTTAAGCTTTTTCTGAAAAAGTAAAAGTAAAGTTAACCCCTTCAGGCCTAAGGGGTCACATATGACCCCAAATGGAATATGGATGTATAAAATCACAGACTGAATAAAAGTGTACACTATTTTTGACAAATTTGTGGAACATATGAGTTTAAGGCATAATTGACGACCTAGAACTTCTTGAATATGAAAACGTTCAAGAAGAAAAAGTAAATGCCCTATCAATAGTGTAAGACTTTGTATTAGAATATGGTACATATGCATACGTGTTATTAAAATCTCATTGATCCTGGAATCTATCCTGGAGTTTCGAACTTGAAATCTAGGGTAGTAACAGTATCTGTTTAGGCTATCCAAAGTAACTTCACGTATTCAAGCATATTCAGTGAATATTTTTGAGCTTAGAAATACACAAGAAGATAATTTTGAGATGGTCTCCAAACTGTCTTGGCTGTCCAGAACTTAAGATTTACAGTTGTTACAGTGATTTGTTGTTAATTTTAAGTTGCAATTAGTATTCAAACATATTCAATTAATATTCTTAAAGGTCAACAAACATTGTAAGGCAATATGACATCTACTAGGTCATCCAAAATTTCCTTGAGATCAGACTGTAGGATCTACAAATGTAACAAAAGCTTGCTGGGCTATGCAAAGCTACTATATGTATTGAAACAAATTTACTAAATATCTTGAAAAAAAAAACAGACATTATGAGATAATCTTCGGATGTTCTAGGTTATCCAAACAATCCTGGAGTTCAAGAAAACATCAGTTACAGTTACAGCTGTAACTGCAGCTTTTTGGACTCAATCAAGTAACAATATGTAATTGTCCAAATTTAGTGAATCGTTTGAAAGTTCAACAGATGTAATGAGATATCTTCGAGTTTTCCAGGTCACCAAAACTGCCGTTGAGTTCATAAGTTAGATTCTACAGTCTTAACAGTAGCTTTATAACCTATAGAAGTTGATGATATGTATTCAAACACATTCAGTGAATCTTCTGTTTGGTCACCAGTCATTATCAGAGTATCTTGAGATGTTCTAGATCATAAAAATGGACCTTGAGTTCAGAACTTAAGATATACAGAAGTAATCGAAGCCTTTTGGGCTTTACAAAGCTACGAAAAATTTTCAAACACATTCAATGAATATTCTGAAATGTTCACATACATCATAGGATAACGTTGTTAGTTTCAGGTCATTCAAACTGTGCTTCAAAGCTTAAGGTCTACAATTTTAACGGTAGTTTTGTGGGCTATACAAAATAAGGTTAGTTTGTTCGGCATAGAATATCCCAATATTATTTCACAATGCCTGTTGATATTCCATTGAATGATTGAAAATGTTTGTATTTATAAATCATAACATTCTAGAGCGGATAAAACTTCTGTTTCAACTAGAGGTCCTAAATTATAAACTCAAAGACAGTTTGGACGACCTCCAATAAAAAAAAACCCACTTTTTGTTTTAACGTTTCTGTGTTATATGAGGAGAAAAACTAGTATTTTGCATTTAATTCCAACTACCTTTGCTTACCTTGACAGATAAGCGTATTTTGTCTACAATGTGCAGACTTATTTAGTGTCGTGTACTAATAACTCGAGTTATTAATACCCGACACTGCTGAAGTCTGCACATTGTAGAGCGAAAATCGCTTACCTGTCAATATAAGCAAAGGTAGTTGGAATTAAATGGGAATACTAATTTTTCTTCTCATTTCTAGTTAAAGGTATTCCACTAAACAGCTCAAACTCCCTAAGTTCGTTTCTGTGTTATTTAGCACCAAATCCATCAGAAGGCACCAAGTTGCTAGTATTACAAATCCTGAAAAAATAGGCCTGAAAAGGTTCTAAATGGCTTACATTTAGCTGCGTAGTCCTACGTAATCATTTCGAACAACTCAATGTGGTTGTATCTTGTAGTTTGTTGTTCAAATTTTGAAAAACTGACAGCTGTAAAAATACAACAATAAAAAACACTCTTAACTACTTTTACCCAAATTGTCAAGGAAAAAAAACCCAATGGATTATGTGGGACACTCTTTACGACGGCAGCTGTCTCTTCTATCACATTACTGTTGGTTTTTCAGAACTGACGTCAATTTTGTAATTGGTTGTAATTGGTGGACGAATGAGTTGCGTTGATCATTACCTGGAGCGTGATTCTCGCTTCTAATTTCACTAAACTGCACCATATGTTAGAGAAAATAACTAGAACTATGCGGAACTAAACTAAGACTCATCGTGCTCCTTCCACTAGCCAGATCAAAGGGAACGAGTAGAAGTTGTTAGCCTCCTGAACGTATTCTATGCAGTGGAATAATTACCCGGCCCAGGTATTTCTTCTAGTAATCCCGAAACGTAGTTAAAAAGAAAAGGTCGTCAAACCTTTGAGGGGTTTCAGAATGCTGAAGGCATTTGAACACAGTTTGTAAAAAAATGTAATTTTCTGCGTTATCTAATGCACATAGAGAAAACGCTAGATTTGACAGAAACTTAAGGGATATTTCTTGTACACTTAGGCCAGATAACGCCTGAATCTAGTCTGTTGTATGCAAGCTTTCAAAAATTGTTGTATGGCGCATGAAAGATTGCAAACAATTTCGTTGTTTACGCTTCCTTCTGCTAGAAATTAAACGAATGGAAATTTCACGCTCCTGTTAAAATTCTGATTTTTTTTTTGAATTCTTGAAAACCTGTCCGTTTGCTTACTGAGACTCGATCCACATACTATTTGTACCGCTTCTATACAGGGTGTTCGGTTCCTTGGTGCAAATATTTTTAGGAGAGCGATAGAAGATCATGTTTTGAAGAAAAAAAATAACTTCTACGCATATGATCAAATCTCAAAAAAAAACCACGGGAGTTATTAAACTTTTTTCTGTTTTGGTCTATGCTTGCCAGAAATTGGCTCTAACTCTAAAACCATGCACCATCAAACAAAAAAACTTTTTACCTTTATCGGATAGTTTTATAAATTTCCAATTTAAAAGCGTCGCTTTTTACTTTCTGTAAGTTGCATTTAGACATATTTCGGGGATAAACGAATCTAGGACTTTTGTTTTTCTGCGGATTTTTCCCTTATTATTTCAAAAGCCTACGTAATAAAGTTTGTTGTTTTGTCTAACTCAAAAAGATGCCTCTCAGACCGCTCTACAACTCTCTTTTTGACACCAACTTTCTATCTTGTTTAGTTTTGGCCGCAAATTTGTACTAAACACATCTGGATTTGGGTCGTTAATCCACGGTTTGCGTAAAGACACGAATTCAACCCACCGATGCGTTGCTGTTGACGTCTGTTTGCAGCGCGCATAGCACGCCGAGTCGCCACGTGGAGTGACGGTATGAGAAAAGTGTGACAAAAAAAAAGCAATGCTGCGGGCGGACGGTTCAATTGAACGCATGATGAAAATTGAAAATGTCCTTTTTCTCGATACCATTGTACAGTGAACTTGTTCATTGAACTAATCAGGTTATTTTCAATGATTATTCAGAATTAAAACACTGATCTTCGTTTCTTTCATAAATTTGTTTCAATAGTTTGCTCAATGTGTCCTCCACATTTTCTTGGATTGCAGTACATGATCCTCCTTCCGGTCACTTGCGTTTTGGCAGTCGACGGTTGGGAAATCTGCGTCCCATATTCTTGTTAGAGCTCTCGTTGCACCACACAGTTGGCAAAACCTGCTAACAAGAGATGAATATCCGCCAGCTCTTCTGGAGAATACATGTTTGTTTTCTGCCAGCTGTAAATTTCTGTTTAGATTTTTCTTCTTTCATACCGTCACTCCACGTGGCGATCAAGTGTGCTATGCGCGCTGCCGACGAGACGTCAACAGCAGCGCACTGGTGGGTTGAATTCGTGTCTTACGCAACCGTTGATTAACGTTACCCAGACGTGTTTAGTACAAATTTGCGATGTGTTTAGTACAAATTTGCGACAAAACTAAACAAGATGAGAAAGTTAGGTGTCAAAGAGAGTTGTAGAGCGGTTTGAGAGGCATCTTTTGGTTAGACAAAACAATAAGCTTTTATTACGTGCCACTGAAATGGCATAGGAAAATCACGCGAGAAAAACAAAAGTTTTAGATTCGTTTATCCCTGAAATGTGTCTAAATGCAACTTACAGAAAGTAAAAGGACGCTTTTAAGTTGAAATTTGCCAAACTATCCGATAAAGGTAACAGATTTTTGTTTGATGGCATGGTTCTTAAGAGTTAAAGCCAATTTCTGGCAAGCATAGACCATAGACAGAAAAAGTTTAATAACTTCGTGGTTTTTGAGACTTGATCATATGCGTAGAACGACACTATCTTCAAATATGATCGTCTATCGCCCCTTCAAAATATTTGCGCTGAGAGACCGGGCCACCCTGTACAAATGCTTTTGTGCACCTCTAGTTAACGAAAAGCCAGGGATAGCGCAGTGTTTCGGAAGATTTGTTGACATAGTAGTGAACGTTTCATCAGTATTAGAATCACGTTTGAAAGTTGTCAAAGATGGAACTCAAGAGACGGGAACAAAGTTTTCCCACTCTCGGTGAAAATCCAAATTAACGTGGTCAGAAGGAATGATCGAAACATTATCGCTGGCAATGCGGTGCATTTTTATGACGGTTTTCAGACTATGATGATGGTCTCAGGATCATTAGAACTTAAGAATGATGGTTAAATCTAGCCTTTTTTTCATTAGGGCGAATCTGAAATTGAGTGACTCTCTTTGATTACTTTCTCTTTCATTCATATTCCATTCAGACTTACGTTTTTCATTCTACTGTTTCTAGTGCTAGCCAGCACTGATGTGTTTCTATCTGTACTAGAGAATCCCTCAAAAGTTGTAAAATGGCGCTGTAAAAAATGAAAGAGAGCGAGAGAGGAGAGAATCTGTCATTGCTAGATTCCTCTCTTGAAAAAAAAATCCAAGAAATACTGTGTCACTCACAAACAGGTTGGTGTCATTTGACCGTTTTTGACAAAAGCATGCTGATGAGAGAGAAGTTTGAGAGAGCGAAGTATGGCTCTTCTGTTGCTTTGATTGTCAATTAAGCTATGTCACGTTCTACGCACGCACACTACAGCGCCATTTAGATCAAGGAGTGCAAGCAAGAAAGGAAATCATTTGGAGGAAAAACAAACCTCTGCATGCGTCAGAAAGGGAAATGTGATTAAACGTCAAAAGCCTAATTCTAGAGAAAATCGTCAAAATGTCGAAAGTAACAATTGTAAACAATAACTTTAAAAGTAAATATCCTGGAAATATCAGGCTGCTAGCTTGTATATCCACTACATGTGGAAAAGTAATAACCCTCTGTACCTGCTTCTGGTGCCATTTTGATTGTTGGAGCACGCAGATTCCAGAAAAAATACACTAGAAGTTATTGTTTACAAATGTTACTCTCGACCTTTTGAAGATTTTGTCTAAAATTGCAAGAATCTCATTTGTCAACTCTAACGCTGTTAGTACCGCGATGGAGCTCAGCTCTAATCGCTGGATCACGCAAAAGAAAACAACCGTTGACAACAACAATTTATGACCATACGACCGGAAACTACGAATGAAAGTCCGTAGGGCAGTCTGGAACAATCCTGGGATCTTTTTGCGTAATATGACACTGCATCCTACAGTTAATTTCGACGAATCTGACAAATCTGGCGTGAATATTTCCAGTCGTACAATGCCAGCAAGCACTCCAGCAGAACCCTGAAACAGAACATGGTTGCCAAAAGCCACGCGAGGAATACGGTACGAGTATCTGCAGTTGTGGAAAGAACGAAGGTGTTCATCGCCAGCATTGTCCAGTCATTTGACAACCATCTGCTCAAACCAACCATACGTGAAAAAAACGACAAAAAAACAGAGAATCATATCACAAGCGATTCTCAAACACACGAAAGTCAAAACTCATTCTTTCCCTTCCGGCAATCACGAATCAGTTCGCGCCTTCGCAGCGGAATCAGGCTCCCTCCGACCACCTCAAAAATCCATTAAAACACATCTTCACACCCCTTTCGCTTCTTCCCCCGCACAGCTGTATGGTTCCGGTTGACGGCCGCCATCGGCTGGTCCCCAGATCCCTGCTGGGGACCAACCGTGACAGCAGCCAGAGACCGACCGAGGGCAGGCGTGAATCGAACCGGGATGGAACTTGATGGCCAAAAAAACAGAAACAAAAGTTGACTTCTCTTCATATATTGTAACATGGATGTGGGTGTTTCCTCGAACCGTCCTCCTCTTTCTCTCTCTACCCCAGTGAAAGTGGTATGAATTGGTAATCCCGGTCCTCGGCGTGTGGTCTAAAAGGGGTGTCTGGCTGGCCCGGGGGGACAATTTTGGCTCAGACAAAGTGATAAAAACGTGACGACGCCAATGTTTCCATGACTTCGTTCTGTCCGGGCGACTAGATTGGGTTGTTTCGGCTGGCAGGTAAATTTGTGCGACGACTAAATTTGAGAGTTTTTGATTCGGTTCAAGTCGTAAAGTGCGGTAGCTGGGTTGGATGAAAGCGGCGTAATAAATTTGAGGTAAAGAATGGAATCGGTTGGAATTTGCTCCCGAGTTCGGTTGTAAAATGGATGTTTATTGGTATGTCGGATCGGTAATTTTTCGTGCGATTTTGCCAGTACATTTCAGGAACCTTCTAAGTGGACTTTGTGCGAACCATCGTCTAACCGTTCGGGGTTATTTCGGGTTAGGCAACGTTTGCGGTCACGTCACCGGAAATGAAAGCATTGCTCGTCGTTGGGCGGTGGCGATGTCCTTCGTCCGTCTGCATGGCATTGTAGCCGTGATGTGTCGTAATATGTGCGCAATTTTCAGCTAAACGCCAAATGCAGTGCCGTTCGCCGAGTTGTATGTCGAGCAATGCTCGGTTTCTCCTGCGAGGAGGAGGAGAAGGAGGAGGGACAAACACATACTACTTGTTCCAGCAAATGACACAGTTTCGTTGTTCGTTTCGGTGGGCTGTGGGCTTTGGTTTTTGTGTGCTCGGGCAGCCAAAACCCGTCGGAGTTAATAATAATGTCGACATGGTTGTTCTCCATGTGCTGTCGTCGGTTGTTGGAAGGATTTTTTTGCCCGCCATCCTGCTCGGCACGGGATAGCCATATGGCAATGGCTGTATAGACTGCTGCAGAGCAGGCCGGGTTTTTTTTCTCGTTTCAAGCCGCATGGACCTTGTGACAGGCAGCCGGAAGGCCCTTAATAAATAGTTTGCTTTAAATAAAGCTAAGGACAGCTTTTGTTGGCACAAGTTGATAGTGTTATTACCGTGTGAGGAGTTTTTACTTTTGTGGGATGAATTTATAAACAGTATGATTACGGCTTTCTCCTACAAGTGCTTCCGGAAAAGGCAGCATCAGGCTTTCTGGAGTGGGATGAATGATGAGAAATTTTCTGTTGAGCCTGTGGAAGTATTAAAGCTACTTTTACTCTGACATAGGTAGGTGTTTTTTTTACATAAACCACTGCGACCAGTAATTTGATCTATTGTAGTAAAGACTGTATTCGATGAAATTTGTACACACAAAATAGGTCATCAAAAATTTTCCTTGAGCCCGATTTTTTTCAAATATTCTGGAAATAAAGTACTACTAAATGGTTGACATCATTGGTTTGAATCTTTGAGGGAAAGAAGCGAGTTAGATATTAAGTACACTTGTTTTTGACTCAGGATAGGTATAAACAAACTAATAATAAGATAGGTATAAACAACATAATGATAGGTAAACGATTTGTATTTAGAAAATAGTATATATACGGCAGGTGGCGAAGGTTTTCATTCAGTCGAGTTATGAGTACGAGACACTGAAGAAGTCTGCACATTGTAGACGAAATACGCGTATCTGTCGAAGATAAGCAACGGTAGTTGGAATTAAATGGAGATTACTAATTTTTCTTCTAAATTATAGTTATCATTGGTTTATTGAACCTCTTCTCAAAACCCAAATGCCCGCACTTTTGCCTTGACCCCTTTCATCAAATTTGGGCAATGATGGGACCGACTTGCTTACTTACTTTTAACCACAATTTCTTTAGTTCAAGTTCATTTTCTATCAGTTTTGGAGTTTTAACAAGCTTTGCTTTCATGATTGCTCAAAATTTTCAATTGGGCGAAGCTCCGGAGTGTTTCGAGGGTTGACGTCTTTTGGTACAAAAACTACATTATTATCTCTGTACCAGTCTAAGACGGCCAGGCATAGTGGCAAGATACCAAATCCGGCCAAAACAGTGTCGGGCCATCGTGAGATCTCAAGAAGGGCAGAAGTCGTTTTTGGAGGCATTCGTCCTTGTAGATTTGTCCGTTGACGGTCCCAGAGGTGATGAAGGGCTGACTCATTTTGCCACATCCGCAGATCGCGTGCCAGACAAGGAATTTTTTGGTAAATTTCGACAGTTTCTTCTTCCGTACACTCTCCGGAACGGCCAACTTAGAGGTGGCGACGTAGTGTTCCTGTCCTGGCATTTGTTTGGTGTCGGCTTTAATGTAGGTCTCATCGTCCATCCCAATGCAGAACGGTTTTGTGAGCCACTCCCTGTACAGTTTTCTTGCACGAGTTTTGGCCACCGAATTCTGTTTATCGCTCCAGTTTGGTGCGTTCTGGACCTTGTACACATGTAATGCAGAACGCTTCATTGTTTTCTGCACAAAACAAACTGAAACTTTCGCCTTTTTGGCAACATCCCTGATCGAAATGTTGGGATTACGCTTAAATTGGTTCAATACCATGCTGGCCTTCTCCGGATTTGATGTGCCACGTTTTTTGCAACTACCATTTTCCGCTTGGTTGTCTTACGGTCCTTGAACGTTTTCATCACATGAGATACGGTTGAATGTGCGATTCCGAGCTGTTTTCCGATCCATCGATGAGAAGCGTTTTGGTTTTCGAAGTGAGTGCCAAAAATTTGTTGGCGCACTATTTCTTCATTCGAAGCCATCACTGAAATCACTTGACCGATTTTCACGAAACTCATTACACAATTGACACAACACAATGAAATACATTCAGTAAAAATTTCAATAACTTTTACCCACACGCTAAAAAGTTACAAACAATTGCGTGTGTCCAAATTTCATCGAATACAGTCTTTATATCCCATACAATTTTATCCCATATAATCTTTCTTCATCACTAATGATGAATGATAAAGTAGGGTAGGAAACGGCTTAATCAGGGTTCACTTTTTTAACAGTTGTTGGAAAATAGGTCTAAAAATCCATAAATTTTCCAAATTATTTCACCTATTAATGATACGATCATAAGCTCTATCTTTCGGGCTTAGGATTCGATGTATAAATCATGATTGATTACCAATTTATCACTGTCATTTTGAAGATTTAAAGTACATTATCTACAAAACCATCAGTTTCTTACCAGCTGAAGAAGTTCGCTAAAATTTTGCCTTTGTGTATTTTGCATTCAATCGCGTGTACCGGAAGAGCATGTCTTTATCAGCTCTCTCTCACAGCTAGGCTTGTTACCAGAATGTAATGTTGAGACATTGGAGTTAAGTTTATTTAACATTTAGATAATCTGATTTCACTATTCATTTCATGTTTCTTCCAGTCATTGGTGGTTGATCTATGCCTATTATTTTATTGTCCATCATCTGGCACTATCATATGCAATACAAAAATATGTTTCGAAGCTGTCAATAGTAGCTAACGATAAATAATGCTTTGTTGTTGAGCGGCAGCTATGGCATCACTGTTGCTTCTGAGAGAGCCCCAGAGACGATGTAATAATCAGTCTTGGTAAAAGTCATGATCATTAGATTGAATAGCGTGGATTTTCAGGCTACATAACATTGACTACCTATAAATTCCATGCGAAAATCAAATAATAATTCATGACAACAAACGTAACCAGAAGAATGAACGTTCAATGTTCAAAATGCTTTTATATCCATTTATGTTCATTTTCAGTGAACAATGAATATCAATTATCCGTCAGGATCAAAAAAATGGAAGGGCAGCCCGCCCAGGGTATTCCTGCACAACATTACTAGTATCTTTGCCTCTTGGACGATGATGACGATCCTGGTTGTTCCATGTTTGGATTAGGATTCAAAATCACTTAATAATATAAAATCATCACAAGAGATGATATTCAGATTTCATCAAATGAAATTCATGCTTACCGATTGATAATCAAAACAACAGTGACAGCAGATTTTTGAACCGCACACAGAGCCGACTTCATTCATTGCATCAAACAAAATTCAGTTGGCATAGAAGTTTCAGCGGTGAACAAGAAAACCGGGAAAGTAAACATCATCATTATACTGGGATAAAATCATTTTCACTTCTCATTGATATTTTATGAAAATTCAAGGCACTGGCTATAATATAGAGACACGCAGAGAGAAAATCATTCAAACTGGTGCCCCGGCTACCGAGTGATATTTTGTTATTTGTTTTGGCAGCCCGATGAATTCTAGCGCAACTTTTCAAAAGGACCTATCTAACAATTTGCTCATCCCGAGGAAAACGAGGTTGAAGAATATGAAAATATTTTTTGAAAATGTTTCAACTTGGATCAAGTTTTACCCATTCAATTGCTTTTGAGGGCAAGCATTGTTGTTGAATTTGCTGCAGTAATGGTTTTTGTAGCATTTTATGTTGATATAACAACGAAAACATCAAAAATGTTAGATAGGACATTTTGCTTAACCGAACTGTACATTGGTCGTGCCACATAGGACATTTTATTCCAATGATAGCTGCATAGGTCATTTCAATTTTTATTATCATTCTATTAGTAAATTAGAACATAACACATAGCAAAAGGTATTGCTCTCTCTTTCACACACGCATTTGATTCCCGGTGAAAACAATCCTACACACTTAGAAAATTTTGCAGTGTTCGGTAATTTTTTACCGAACTTTCAACAGCTGAACAGTTCGGTAATCCGATTTAACGGAATTCGGTAAAATTTGACAAGTTCCGGTAATTTTTTTACCGGAATACTGTAAAATTTCACCAAAATCCGGTAAATCGGATTACCGAACGTTCAGCTGTTGAAAGTTCGGTAAAAAATTACCGAATACTGTAAAATATTCTAAGTGTGTATTCTTTCTACGTGCCTTTCTCGTAGATCAGGCCTGGCAAATTCGTATTTAGGGCATTGCCACACAATATGGTTAACGTCTTGGTAGGCAGTACCACAGCCGCAAAAACTTGATTGTTAAAATAAGAAGTTACTGGCATTTACCCATAAATTCTACTGTAAAGAACTACTGCACTGGGTCATAATGAAATGTGTGATAGTGAAAGTTCACAGAAAAAAAGTTGATATTAAAACATATATTTAGAGCATACCATCTATAAATATTTGAAAACAAAAATATCTCTCCACTCTGTTTTGGTTGTATCCGAAGACCGCTTCCTCACGCTTGCTGGTTTCCAAGGTTTCCAATTATTGAACGTTGTGCTGGGATGGTATCCGAACATTCAACAATTTCCTCGTCATCGCAGAGCGGGTCGTTTATGTTTCTAATGCTTACCGTTACCGGGATAGTTTCTACATACACTTCCTCGATGCTGTCTTTTTGTAGAGGATCCCGCGAAGGATCTGAACCATAACTGGCGACAACGCAACTTGGCTGGCTACCACATACAGCAACTTCCTCAAATTGTGCTGCTGATGATTGTACCGGATGTGATAAAAATATTGTTGTGGCTGCGGCTGCAAGAAACGACCAATATTCAAGATATTTTTTGATTTATATAACCTTATTTTAAGGAACTAATGCACTTACCGAGGAGCAAATCGAACGCAGAATTATTAATTCCTTCCGACATTGTTGGAACGGTATTTTGTACTTTCTCCAATCGAACGACCGAAGTACGGATTTGCTTTGTTATGTTTGTTTCTGACACTTCAGACTTTTAGCGCGACAGGTAAACTGATCGTCTTATCAAACAGTAGAGCACCGCTATTGCGAAATCAGACATCGGACGTTTTGTTGATTTTCAATTTTCTTAATAGTGTAACGGGATGTACTGTTAGCCTAGCTCCTTGATTCGGCCTATGTACCAAATATGTCATTATTTCTTCGATAATCAACAAAATTATGTTGCTATCAGGATGACCGGTTGATTTTAAAGCAATTGAGACATAATCAATCAATTTATAGTAGTTCACTTCCACGTAATTTTTGATTTCTTGAACTTTTGGGGCATCATGATTTCACTGGTTAAGCTGAACAGATTATCTATACGATCTTCCAATGATCTAAATTTGCCGAAATTGAACCTATAAACCGAATAGTGCAGCCAAGATGTACAGAATATAGTCACATGTTATAAACTTACAGGTCAAATAATTAAAATAACAATGACTTAACAAGCAAACGGTGGACCCAATGTAAGGGACATATTTTTTCTATGGTCCCAAATATGGCCTGTTGTATGAAAAGCGTAGTAAAAATGTTGTTATTGGTAACATTTACAATACAAATGTCTGAGTTCCGGTTAAATGTTGTTCATATGGCTCATCTTAACACAAATTAAAGTAACAAAATCTGTGTAGAGCGAATTATAATGTTTTGATTGTCGAATGACCGCTAAATCATGTTTAAAACTCACTTAAGTGTTTTTTAGCAGTTTAAGTACAGTTTGGTTTGTGAAATTGTTTGTTGGGTAGAGCGAATACAGCTGGGAAAGCCTTAAATCATAAAATCAGGAAGAAACCCGTACGAAGATTGCATTTTATAGAAAATCAATCGAATGGGACGAACTTGCATCCATGATTAGACCCAAATTGGTACCCATAAACCGACATTACATCCATATCCCTCGTAAGTTTCTGACTTTATAAAACAAGTTGTGTAGCTTTTCGTGATACATTTTACCAGATTGCTTATTCAACATATCTTAGGAAGTGTATAGCTAGTTAAATTTTGTTTCTAGCTCAAATACTTTATGAGTTACAATGAAAAATGTAATCGATTGATGCATATTAGGCTGAGTCAAGGGACACATACCCTATTATGAAAACATATCAAAATGCGTGTTTTAACATAATGCTGATAAGTGCAATAGCAATAGTGTGCATTAATTAATTCAATTTGTTGACATTTGTTACATAGAACCTTTTGAAAAGTTACGCGAGAATTGTATTTACTTCGTGTGACTTTTGTTTTTCAATTAAAATCCTTGAATTCGTTTCTGTTTACGCTTTGTTTTCCGCGACAAGTTATTGAATTCCATAGCTAACGAGATGATGTGTATAGCGAAATTTTGTGGGAATATGCAGGATAAGACGCTAACTAGTGTTAGCTTTTTCCGATTGCCCAAAGACGTTGCCATAAGGGAAAAATGGATGAAATTTTGTCAGCTTCATCCAGATTTCAACGTTGAAAACTCTCGGCTGTGTAGCGTATGTATTGAAATAATTTATTACTATTCAAATAATGTTTATTGAATAATACATTTCAGCTCCATTTCAACTACGAACGTGATTTGTATGTTGCATCCGAAGGAGAAAAAATAATGACCGTCTTGGGAGCTATTCCAGAGTATGTGAATGTTCCGAATTTAAGCGGAAATGTCGGAGACAACGAAGTTTGTGCCATTATCTAGACTGCAGGTTATTGTTGAAGATTATAATATTTCAATTTTATGTGCAGGTTTCTTTGGTGAGTAAGGAGATGAATAGCGGTGTGTATAATCCGAGCGCACAACATGAAGTTCTACCAAGTAGCTCTAACGAAACCATAGGTTCGACAATTACTGCATTCTCTAATGATCGACATGAAACATCCGCGAGGCCTGAACGACTCAGGTAATTTAAATAAATGAAATCAAGCCATGTAGTATAGTTTTGGGCAGTTATACTTGATAACGTTTTGTGTATTCTATCAATTTCTTAGACGTATCCGAATGATTCAAACGCTTTTGCAGAGAAATCAGCAACAACAAAAACACATGAATAGTCTTCGTCAGAAGCTTCAACGTTCTAAGAAACATTCCTTCCGCGATGCTGTTTCGAAACTGTTTAATCCGGAACAAGTCCGGCTATTACAAGGAGATGTTAAGCGAGTACGACAATGGACTGAACGATCAATTGTTGACAGCTTCGAAATAAGATTTGCATGTGAAGCTAAAGGGTATATGTAAGTTTCTTTGAGACAAAAAGAACTATCCGTTTCCGTCGATCCGTACGCAGCAAGTGTATCTTCAAAATCTGCATTTTGATAGTGGAATTCTGACAGAGGTTTTTGTTTTGCTAAAAAATAAGGTTCAATGCATATCTAAGCCGGAAAGGGATTGCGGTCTTGTGTTGGATGAAATGTCAATCGACCAAAGTTTCTCCTATTGCTGTAACAATAAAAAATACTTCGGTGACGTGACTATTCCTGGCCAAAGTGGAAGGGCAACACATGGTTTAATTTTCATGCTGGTTGGCGTATACAGTCGAAGGAAGCAAATCGTCTCGTATTTTTTCACCGGAAATTCGATTCCAGACGGATTTTTGAAATCAGTGATTGTGGACATTATCAACAGGGCTGAGTCACTCGGACTTAAAGTGAATTTCACAACATCGGGCTGTGGCCCTAATAACATTAAAATGTGGAATTATTTTGGGCTAAAGCACATGAAGGGCGAAGTATTAGAAAGCTGTGTACTACAGCACCCTATCAAGACTGGTGATGCATTTGAAATTTTACCAGCTAAAAGTTTTTAAAAGCTGTGTTAAGGGTTGGGTGAAGAATAGGTATATCTTTCTATCACAGCAGGTTGTTGATGAAAATGGCGAACCATTAATAGCGAACCAAGCAGACATTTATCATCTTTGGGACCTTGTTCTTTTTGAGAAAGGTAAAGGGCTTAAAATGGCATCTCGCTTGACTTTCAAGGCAGTAAATTTCCTGAACGGCAGTAATCTGGATGCCATGAAAGTTTCGAATTCCTACAAACTCGTCAATCACGACGTGGCAGCAGCATTGCGCTTTATGAGTCAAGAACTGGTCGTGAAGAGTTGTTAACCACGACACTTTGGATTGAAACAGTGTGGCGTTGATTCAAACTGATGGCTTCCCGTCAGTTTAATCTTGCTTTGAGTCTTAAACATTTTAATGTGTACAATCAAACAGTATCATTTCTAAGAACGTACCGTACATTTATTTTTGATTGCAAAGTTGGGATCAAAAAGCGGTGGAAGCCATGGCAAACAGCTTCAATTTTATTACGACAATTACGAATTCAATTCTTCGGCTTCAATACCATTTTCTATATACTGAACAGTAAACAGTGGTTTTACACTGCAAGATTTACGCAGGATTGCTTGGAAAACATTTTTTCCTTGCTAAGATTTAAGCAAAAGCGACCTACTGCCTTACAATTTAAAGATAATTTTAGACTTCTTTCGGTCTCTCAGTTTCTGTCAGAAATACCTGGTGCTTCCTATGAGCATCATGAAACACCGTGGTTGATGAATTTCACAGCTAGAATCAGCGATTTTGAGCCGTATGTATATAGTAGTACTAAAATGACCCGATATGTAGAAGAATATTTTGAGATGGGATATTCAAACGACGTTTTTGAAGAACAGTTTTTGATAACTCTGAAAGAAACCAGATTTATAATATTGGAGGTTACATATTGAGGAGCGTTGCCATGAACTGTTTGTGCAGCATGTTTCTTACCTTGTGTAAGTGAATTACCTTATCTAAAATCTTTCACTAAATTTACTAGTTTAAAAGATTACACCGGCGATGCGTTGATTTATATTACCGAACCTGTATATATGTTTTCCGTTGCTCTTGAGAGAGTTTTCCGCGAGAACATATCCGGCTTGATAACAAAAAATAAAAATATTACAACAGAGTTGACAGCTTTGATGATGTTAATCAGAATCGAAGTCTTTGAAGATTGTCACAACATGCGCAAAAACATAATCGAAAGATATGTTACCTCCACGGTGAAGAATTTTTCAACCGTATAAAATAAGGTCTAACAAACTGGACAGCCGCTCAATGGCACTGTAACTATACTATTTTCGTTCTGTGAACGATCATTCATTTTTTTGTTAAACCACTGTTATACTTTACCCTCTGATAAATAAACTTTCTTTTAATCATGAAAAAACAATTATTATTATTATTGATTTTCACAAAATCCCTAGTTAATTTTTTACTCTGAAGTTTTCATATTATTTTGCTACCCCCGATGTGGTTAGAATGTTGATCTAAACAATTTGACTTTGAAAACAAAACAAAAAACAGAGATTGCTTGTAGGGTATGTGTCCCTTGACTCAGCCTAATATGCAACAATCGATTACATTTTTCATTGTAACTCATAAAGTATTTGAGCTGGAAACAAAATTCAACTAGCTATACACTTCCTAAGATATGTTTAATAAGCCATCTGGAAGTATATATCATGAAAGTTACACAACTCGTTTTATAAAGTCAGAAACTTTCGAGGGATATGGATGTTATGTCGGTCTATGGGTACCAAATTGGGTCTATTTATGGATGCAAGTTCGTCCCATTCGATTGATTTTTTATAAAATGCAATCTTCGTAGGGGTTCCTTCCCGATTTTTTGATTCAAGGCGTTCCCAGTTGTATTTGCTCTACCCAACATACAATTTCACAAATCAAACTATACTTAAACTGCTATGAAATACTCAAGTGATTTTTACATATGATTTAGCGGTCATTCGACAATCAAAACATTATAATTCATTTTACACAAATTTTGTTCCTTTAATTTGTGTTGCGATGAGCAAAATGAACATCATTCAACCGGAACTGAGACATTTGTATTGTAAATGTTACCAATAACAACATTTTTACTACGCTTTTCATACAACAGGGGACCTAGAAAAAAATATGTCTCTAACATTGGGTCTACCGTTTGCTTGTTAAATCATTGTTATTTTACCAATGTGACCTGTTAGTTTATAACATGTGACTATATTCTGTACATCTTGGCTGCATTATTTGGCTTATAGGTTCATTTTCGGAAAATTTAGTTCATTCGAAGATCGTATAGATAATCTGTTCAGCTTTACCAGTAAAGTAATGGTGTCTAAAAAGTCAAGGAAATCAAAAACTACGTGGAAGTGAACTACTATAAATTGATTAATTATGTCTCAATTGCTTTGAAATAAATCGGTCATGCTGATAGCAACATGATTTTGTTGACAATCGAAGAAATAATGACATATTTAGTACATAGGCCGAATCAAGGAGCTAGGCTAACATTACATCCCGTTACCCTATATTTGTACATACGTATCTGTACATTTCTTGTTTATTGGATGATTACTATATGTAGAATACGATGTTTGTGGTGGTTTATAGTTAAAATATTAGAGTACAACAGCATAATTCAGTAAGTTTTTATTCGGGATCCCTAATACTAAAGATCCTAACTGAATTAAATTTAAATCTTATTTCAACGGAACCTCGTTTACAATACTCCCCATGCATTTTTCATCACGGCAATAATGATTATTTACTTTGCTCGATTGGTGCTCCGCTTGACGGTTCGATTGGTGTTTCTGGCTTCACTCTCTGCGTGTCTCTATATTATAACATCGTCGCTGAAGAGCCCTCTCTTCTCTCTTCCTCTCTTCCACTCTTCTTTGTTAACCACATGGCCAGCCGATTCAACTCAGTTTTGAGTCATTTTTGTCTCACTTTCGTCAAAAGTGGAGTCACTCAAATTTGATTAAAGTTACTGGCATTGGCAAGTCGACAAATCAAAAACATCCATCTGGTTTTTGTCGATGTGAGTCAAAAACGACCCAAAACTGAGTTGAAACGGCTGGAAGTGCATGGATATAGTGCAACGTTATTTTAACCTGAAGCCTGTTATCTCTTACATATGTTTATTTTAATCGAAGCATCACGTTTGTCGCACAGTCACTTTGGCTAACATTTGCGTGAGAGTAAATGAAATAAGAAATACACATTGCCAATCTAAAGATCAATGTTGAACTAAAAGTTCGGTGTTGTCCGGCTGTCTCATAACCTGCTAGTAGACGAGTTTGTGGTCGTAGCAATCGACATGTTTTGGTTGATTGTTTTCGAGAGCGGATGGGTAAATCAAAGGAGCGGGTTGACGAAATTGACGTTTGCAGCAAATCGTGAAATGGTCTATTTCAGTTTGCCTTCGCACACATGAACGGAATCGCACTCATACAATATTGTTAGTTATGTTCAGATTACGGTAGTGAAGAAAACATTTTTTTTATCGGAAAGCAATCTGCATGCTTTTAAAAAGTCCCTGCAATTGGGAACTATATACCATGGCTATGAAATTTTCTGAGTCTAATGCTCGATGCTGAAGGTATGTGTCGATAGACTAAAAGTAAGCAGAGGGATTAATGTTTAAATATTGGCTGTTCTATTTATAGATTACATACAAATTCATCAAATGTCTCAGGTGCTGAATAAACGGCTTAAAACCCGTCCCGTACCCTACGAATGAACTGTCCTTCGTCAAAACACAGACGGATCCAATTTTGATACTCGATTCATTTCTGACACTGGATTAACAACCAACTCACTGTGTTTCATCGACAATCGAAGGTAAAAAGTTTTTATTGTGAGCGATTTACACCAAACCGGATAAAAGTCGCGAAGTTGATATAATCATTGATCACGTTTCTGCTTTGCATGAGCTGTGCGAAACAAGTTCATTTAATGAAAGTATTCTGGTGTGTGGTGACAATAACCTACCACGTACACTGATAGCAAATATACTATATTAACAATATAAGTCACTTCCTTTTTCCACATACACACGTTAGGCGACCCGTGTAGCGCTGCCAACAGTACCATCTGGTGATAAAAACAGCAAACAAAATATATTTTATCCTTCAATTTGGTGAATTCATTCTACCGTGTATCCAAGGTAAAACTAAAGGGCAATACGGTCAAAAATTGGTCAATATCAACTTGTCGTATTTCTTTCAATTTTGCATTTAAAAAACCTGAACACCCCTAATTTTGAAGGTGTGTGTGTAGAATGTTGCTCTTATTTTGATTTTGGAATTCACTCTTCAGTTGTCCAAATGCCGTCCAAGCAAGAAGAGCAGCGTATCAAAATCCGAGCTACTCGCACGCAAAGTTGGCAAAATCGCTAAAAGTTGCCAAATCAACCGTTACAACTGTAATTAAAGTGTTTGGGGAACGTTTGTCGACAGCCAGGAAGTCTGGATCGGGGGGAAATCGAAAACCGGAAGCCGCTGAGACGACAAAGAGAGTTGCCGGTAGTTTCAAGCGAAACCCTAACCTATCTCTCCGAGATGCCGCAAATAAGCTGGGTGTATCGTCTACAACCGTGCATCGAGCCAAAAAACGAGCCGGACTATCGACTTACAAGAAGGTAGTGACTCCAAATCGCGATGATAAACAAAATACGACGGCCAAGCGCGATCCCGGAGGCTGTACACGACGATGCTGACGAAGTTTGACTGCGTGGTAATGGACGACGAAACCTACGTCAAAGCCGACTACAAGCAGCTCTCCGGGACAGGAGTTTTTATACGGCAAAGGAAGGGGAAAGGTAGCAGATATTTTCAAGCACACGAAACTGTCAAAGTTCGCAAAGAAATATCTGGTTTGGCAAGCCATCTGTACCTGTGGCTTGAAAAGCAGCATTTTCATAGCTTCCGGGACTGTCAACCAAGAAATTTACGTGAAAGAGTGTTTGAATAAACGTCTGCTGCCTTTCCTGAAGAAACACGGTTGTTCCGTACTGTTTTGGCCGGATTTGGCATCTTGCCATTACGGTAAAAAGGCCATGGAGTGGTACGCCGCCAACAACGTGCAGGTGGTTCCCAAGGACAAGAACCCTCCCAACACGCCAGAGCTCCGCCCAATTGAGAAATACTGGGCTATTGTCAAGCGGAACCTAAAGAAGACCAAAAAACTGCTAAGGACGAGCAGCAGTTCAAGGCAAACTGGCTTTCTGCGGCGAAGAAGGTGGACAAGGTGGCTGTACAAAATCTGATGGCATGGGTCAAGCGTAAGGCCCGGCAATTCGGATTTGGAAAAGCGGAAGCCTAACTGAATATTTTTCCTGAATTTTATACTAATTGAACTTGAAAAAGAAATTTAATTTGATTTTTTAAATAAACGATTTCACCGATTTACACGCGTTTTCCCTTGACCAAATTTTGACCGTATCACCCTTTACTATACTCTTTTTATGATTATTGTTTGCTCACTCAGAGAAAAGTTTGATAGTCAATTTTACCATTATTGTGGATTAGGATGACTAGGGTAAAATAATGATTTTCAATCAACTATAATCATGGTCAAAATGACCATTCAAAATAGTTGATTTAATGTTCACTATAATGTCAGAATAGTTCCTGTAACTGTTCCTTTCAATAATGTGATGATTTAAAAATGTCTTCGGTCATTTTCATGATAATTGTGACCGTGATTTAATTGTTGGTACATCCGTATAATTTTTTTTTCAGTAGACTTTTGAGAATAACGCAGATACGTCAAAATGTGCTTTTTTGGTGCCTTGTTTAGAATACAAGTCTATCTTGATTTATAATACAAGACTAGCTTGATGACGTTTTTCGTAGTGATAGCTTTTTTAAACCCTTGTATTATGTTACAACTTTAACAATGGAAGTGACCAACAACAGGTTGACAAGTAGGATTTAAATTCGGTGCCTTATCCGATGTTGTTGTGTTAGGGCCAAGGAATTAATTTTTCTTCAAAAACCGTGAAAAACTAGCAACATAAGAGCAGGTCAATATGTGTTTGCCCCAACCATATGCCAACAGTAAAATGTTGCGAACGTATTTGTTACCAACTAAGTGGTTATTTTACAGTCCGTGAATTGAGGATCATTTTCAACCCAAGATTTTATCTAATTGGATCAATACATCTCTACTTCGTAATATTAGAAAATCACACTATGGTAATCAATAAGTAATTGCAAGCCGTAAATCTCGCTTTCTTTTGAACAGGTGATCTTTTTTCTAGTTGCAGCAAGTGCTTTTGGAATATTACGCTAGGTAAAACAAAAGCTGAATAGCTTAGTTTGAGCGTGTGAATTTAGTAGTTGCCGCGCATCTGACTTATGGCGCCACAAGCGCAAAAAAAGGGTCGCCTGAAAAAAAGCGAAGTGATTTATATTATTAATATAGTATATTTGCTGATAGGCAAAATAAAGTGCCGACCTCATCATTTTTTGAATTTCTCTCATTCATTTGGTTCAAATTAAAGTAAACACACTGTAGTCTTGTAGTTAGAAAAAAAAACAGTGACAAAATTGCCCACTTCACAAATCGATATGTTTTTGATAAGTTTCCGTCCAAAGACCCCTCGATTGTTTATGTTTGATATTCTGACGTGTTTTGAAGATCGACCTGGTGCATTTGTACACGTGATCGCGTTTGATTCAGATGAAAAAATGGAGAACGTAGTGAATTCGAAAGCAATTCCCTTGTGCATCCGAAAATTGGTGGTTCGTGATGTGCAAAACGGTGAATCGCACCGGGCTGTCGCTAGAAAGCACAGTATTAGCAAGGCTGTGATTGGACAAATTCTACTGAAATCAAAAAAACCTTCGGATCAGCGATGGATCGTCCAGGCAGAGGCCGGAAGCGCAAAACGGATACCCAAACGGACACCAAGATCATGCGCGAAGTCAAGAAGAACCCGAAGGTAACTGTCCGCGAGATCCGGAAACCAGTTATCAGTTTCCGAACTGTTCGTCGCCGTCTTGTAGTACAGGGGCTGATTAGCAAAGTTGCGCGGAAGCGCCCATTTATCAGCAATGCAAACAAAGCCAAACGGCTCAGATTTCTTATTGGGCATGCTTGAGCAGCGTAAAGTTCTGGAAAACGGTTCTCTGGACGGGTGAATCAAAATTCGAGCTTTTTAATCGGAAACGGCTGAGGTACTTCAGCAGCGCTACATCCAAGGCACGGTGAAGCACGAAGGAAGAAAAGTGATGGTCTGGAGGTGTTTTTTTACTGTGGAGTGGAGTGGGTAGCTTCATGAACATCGACGAGATAATGACGGCAGACCTACATCAACATCCTGCGAGAAAATCTGGAGGTTTCGCTGATCCAGATGGGTCTTAAGAAGTTCGTAATTCAGCAGGACAACGACCCGAAACGTGTTGCCAAGAAGACCACGTTTTTCTTCCGGTCTTATCGGATCAAACCATTGGAAGCCTACACCTCAACCCCATCAAGAATTTTTGGGCGATTCTAGATGCCAGGATTGAAAAAACTGGTGTTATCAATAAATTCAATTATTTTGAAGCCCTGACGCGCGCCTGGAAGAGATTGATCCACAGCACCTAAGGAACCTGGTGGAGAGCATGCCGAAGCTGGTCCTGAAGGCCAAAGGAGGATACATAAATAATTAAAATGGTTATCATTTACTTACATTTATCTTCTTGTGAGCCAAAATAAAGTTGGCACTTGTTTTTGTTCCTGGTTTGTTCCAACTTGAAAAATCACGAAAAATAAGATATCAAAAAGACTACAGTGTGTTCACTTCAATTTGGACCAAATAAATGAGAGAAATTCATAAAGTGGTGAGGTGAGTTTCAATAGATAACATTTTCTAATGTGAAAGTTTCCAAACCCGCTGTCCAGAACGAAACTTTTTAACAGTATGGATTTTTTGTGCCTCGCTCAAAAGAATCTGTACGTAATCACCTCGGTTGCATTCTCGACTTTGTGTTTTGTTTGCCTGATTGTGAGGCAAATGTGAATAGATGCGTATGAGACGAACACATTGAAAGTAAACAGGAGCGACTGATGTTTTTTTGCAGGCTCAACCGAATCAACAATGTAGCGCCAAGTTATCATTTTACTTAAAAAGAGAGAAAGAGAGAACGAGAGAGAGAGAGAGAGAGAGATCGTATAAACCCAAACGCCTGTTGGGCACCCTCGGTGAGCTCCAGGAAAGGATCATCCTTAACAGGTTGACGAAGAGCACGGAGAGCGAGAGTGGTCTATCTAAAAGACAGTTCGGGTTCCGAAATGGCACTTCGACGGTGGACGCAAACCAAACAGTTGTTCAGAGTACAGAAAAAATAGCCATACAGAAGAGACGCGGCAATCGATACTGCGCCGCCGTGGCGATTGAGGTGGAAAACGCTTTCTAGAGCGCTTGCTGGGAGGCCATCATCAAAGCGTTACACAGAATGCAAGTCCCCGACTATTTGTACCGGATACTTGGGAGCTATTTCCAGAACAGAATTCTGGTATATGAGAAGGAGTTGAGGCGGAAGTCGATCATGGTCACGGCAGGAGTGCCACAAGGTTCCATTCTCGGCCCAACGCTCTGGAACGTGACGTACGATGGCGTGATAACGCTGAAACTGGCCAAAGGTGTTGAGATTGTCGGCTTTGCGGACTTTGTAAAACTGGAGCTGGCCCATCAAAAAACGGAGGTAGTTCTGGTCAGCAACCGAAAGGCGGTTCAGCATGTTCAAATCAGCGTGGGAAGGCATGCAATTTCGTCAAAGCGTGCACTGAAGTATTTAGGAATGATGGTTGACGACCGTCTTAATTTTAACGCCCATGTAGACTACGTCTGCACCAAGGTGGCGAGGGTGTTCAACGCCATGTCAAGAATCATGACGAATGTCGGTGGACCTAGGAGCAGCAGGAGACGAATTCTGGCGACTGTGGCAAACCTGATATTGAGATATGGAGTCCTGGGCTGCAGCGGAATAGAAGGAAGCTGAACAATATGTCCCGGCTCATGACCCTGCGTGTCACAAGCGTCTACATACCTATTTTGATAGAGGCAGTACGCGTTATCGCCTGGATGACTCTAATTTGCATCACCCTGGCCGAAGACATCGAATGCTATCAGCGCAGAGACGTTGCTAACGTGAAGAGAATGGTCAGAGCTGACTCGTTGGTTAAGTGGCAGCAAGAGTGGGACAACGCGGATGGTGGAAGGTGGACCTATCGGCTCATTCCTAACGTGTTGGTGTGAGCGACCAAGAGGCATGGAGAGGGAACTTTCACCTGACGCAGTTTCTATCAGGTCGCGGCTGTTTTCGGAAATATCTGAATCGGTGTGATCATGCTGCGCCATCCTTCTGTCCATACTACGAGCACGTGGAGGAATTACCGGAGCCTGTGGTTTTCGGATGCCCTAGATTTGCGGCTGTTCGAAGAGAGATACCGGATATGTGAGCGTGGACAACATAGCTGAGAAAATGTGTCGGGATGAAAGCACGTGGAACACTGTCGATAGAATATGCACAAGCATTTTAACTGAGCTGCAGCTAAAATGGAGAAGTGATCAGCGAACAAGAGAAGCAGAGTAATGTCAGACGTAAGGAAAGAGGACTGCAATTGGAGAAGAACGAAGAAGTGTTTCGTGTATGTATGGCTCTGCCAGTGCTGACGTCATCCCCAACTGTCGGTCAACCCCTACAAATCGGATACAAAGACTGTGCTCCCTGCGATATCCGTTGGCAGTCGGGACACCATCGGTGCGGACGTTTTTGACACCGGAACTGGTGGACCACCTCCAGCTCAGACGAGAGTTATGCAGAGACGAAGAGAAGCGAAGAATAGGAGGTATCAGCATTGATACTAATATGGAGGTCCAGCCTGGGTTGCAGCGCTGGAAAACAAGTGAAACCGGGCGAAGATGAACACGTACTCTCAGGCTTATGGCCATGCGAGTTGTGAGTGCTTACCGAACTATTTCATCGGAATTCTCGCGGAGGACAATGAGTGTTATCAGCGAAGAAATATCAGAGGAGTTCGGAAGCTGATAAGAGCGGAGTTGCTGGCGAAATTGTGACGAGATTGGAGCATGGGGTGAACGGTCGATGGACGCACCTGCTCAGACCAGATTTGTCAATCTGGATGAAGAGGAAGCACGGAGAGGTAAGCTTCTACTTACGCAGTTTCTGTCCGGCTCATGGATGTGACCAGAAAAAATCTTGCATCGATTCGAACACGCAGCGTCACCCTTTGTCTGGAGTGCACAGACGTCTGAGAGACACCAGAGCACGTGGTCTTTGAGTGTCCACGATTTGAACCAATGCGAAGCGAGATGCTTGCCATCAACGGGACCAGCCCAGTTAACGTCGTCTACAGAATGTGTCGCACGAAAGTGTTTGAATGCGATCAACGAGCCATTACGCAAATCATGTCGGCTTCCACAGCGAAAATGGCGGAGAATTAAGCAGCGAGGTAGTTGGAGTGAAGTAGCGGGCTGGCGTTCGGGTACATTGTGCGGTAGCTTCGCAGTCAGGATTACTCGAGTTGATTTCGTTGGTATCTGGGAGCTAAATGGCTCACCGTATTTCCTTTTAGGGATCTACAGGTGATTAATCCTTCGTCAGAGAAGGGTAGATCCGATGTCGGAGACTACTCAATTTAATGACGTTGAGGGTACGAGCTGAATGGCTCAACCAAGTAAGCCGAGAGCAAAATGGTTGTGGCAAGGAGTTGGAGCTAAATGGATTAATTGTAGCCAAATGGCCCTATTGTAGCCATATGGCCAAGACACTCTACGAAGTAATACCATAGGGCAGTGCAAAAAGGAACCGGATTTTGGTGAGATCAGATGATTTTTCAAAGTCGATTTTCGAGTCAGTCAGTCAGTCAGTCAGTCAGTCAGTCAGTCAGTCAGTCAGTCAGTCAGTCAGTCAGTCAGTCATACAAAAAGAAATTTCTGCATAACTCGATAACCAATCAAGCAAATTCCCAAGCAACACAACTTGTTTCAAAAAAGAAACATTTACTAAATTGCAACATAAATAATGTTCTATTTTTGTGTATTCACCACGTTAAGTTTAACTGAACTGCAACGAGAAAAGCGCAAGAGGTGGAGCTTATTTGCAACCTTCCATTGTAGCCATGATGTTGCAATAAAAGCACATGTTACATATTTTCTTTGAATTCTTTGTTGCGCCAAAGTAACAGATGCCATTAGCTTTGTTGCAAGTAACATCATCATCATGTTGCTAAAAAGAAATTTTCACGTTTCACGCATGTGTTTTTATTAGACTCATCTAAGGGTTTTCTCAATTGATTATCGCTTTTATTTTTTATTTTATGATTTGTTGCAAAATGTGATGCAGGAAAATAATTTAATGGACTTAGCGATTATTTGCAACAAATTAACTTTTTAAGAGAAACGATGTTGATTAAATAAAACCCGTAAATTAAATCACTTCCTAATAGTGATTTTTCCAACGCTTTCAGATGCATTGTAAACTATACAATTTTACCTCGAAAAAAAGAAAGCGCTCTACTAATTTCTAATTCTGGATTATTGTAATTGATGAAAAAAAAATTGGAGGCGTATGTAATTTAACAAAAACTACAAAATCGCATATCATTCCAGTCGTGTATCATTGGTGATCTTAATTTGGTTGAAATTTATAGGTTCTCGGTGGCTATTAATAAGAATAAGCTCATTATTTTGCATTGAATAATTTATCCATTGTATTGCAAATGGCGATTGCATAGAGAAATGGTACAGTACATGATCGAAGTTTGAGGATACTGACAAAATATTTTTTTCATTTTATATTTCATATCGTGCCCAATTGTAGTGTGTGTGTGTGTGTATGTGTGTATGTGTGTGTGTGTATGTGTGTGTGTGTGTCTGTGTGTTCGCACCAATTTTAGAAAACAGGACACAACTGGAAGCTAGAGCCTTTCCTCATAACGTAAGGTTTCCCAATTTTGTCAGATTTTTTTCCGATTTTGTTTGCATAACATTTCTGTTCTTAGGCAAAAATTTTAAACTGTTTCATTTCAAATGACTCATGGATGTTTGTCACACCATTTTTAGAAGTCTGTAAACAAACGGCGTACAGTAATTTCATGATTTACGCGGTGGGCGGTGCCAGCCACCCCATAATAGAGTAATAGAGACGATAGGAACAAATAATAATCCTCAAACGAAGTGCTACAGTGGATTGTTGTATTCAAAAAGTTGTTTGTATTGATACGAAGCTGAATCAGGTCTGCCCTTGGATATAGAGATGGTGCGCGTCACAAAATTTGGAATAAAGCATAGGGACGATTCAACAAAGACGTCCACTGTTTAGGAGGGGTGGTAAGTGGGGTTGAGGTTTTGTGACACTACGTGTAATAGGTATTGAAAAATGTTGGGCAGAGGGGGGAAGGGGGTTGAAAACTTGGAAAATTGATGGACGTCATTAGATTTCCGGTGTTTTCAACAAAATGTTGTGTCTACTGTTACGATGCAAAGTTCCAGAACACATGAAACCTGCAAAGTATTTAGTTTCCGAGATAAAGGGATTTAAACATTGTTTTATAAATTTATCTTAAGTTCTTTTAAGAACTTTCCTTATGAAAACTAATAAAAACAAAAAAAATGATTTTAGGAAGGCGACATTCTACCAACGTTTTCTAAAACACACAAAGAATCGTAGACATTACTTATTCTTAGACTATTTTTATTTTAACTTTGATTAAAATATTGAGAATATTATATTATAATATTGAGAATATATATTTGTTTAGTTAACGTGCAATTCAGTTTCCGGTGCAATTCAGTTTTCAGGTCTTCGGAAACTACAAAAGCAATTTACTTCATCAAATCTTTATAGATAGCCCAAAGCTCGCACAATTTAATAAAGGGAGGGTTGTGCACAAGGAACGACCGCATGGTTGACGTGGGATAACGTTATGGTAGTTATTGCTTCAATTGTTCAATTTAATTGGATGGTATTCACGATTTTTCACAGGCACAATATATTACAATCATCATTTGTTTCACTTCTATTATTTCTGTGACATGATAGGAACATAGTGGCAAAAAAAGTTTCTTTTCACTAAATAGATTATTAATTTAATAGAAATTAATTTAACAACGGTCTAGGCACGTCCACCACTGATTGCACCAATTTTCCTTCAACACCTTCAGTCATAGCCAACGATCTATTTGTTGACGTAATCGGTTCAATAGGGACGATGTGTTAGTAACAGCTTTCTCTAAAGAAACGATAACTTTCTCAACAAAAATTTTAATTGGCTCTCAATCAACTACTAGCACCTACTAGTATAGTGAACCGTT
The DNA here is from genome assembly GCA_034211315.2 of Aedes japonicus. Taxonomy (NCBI): domain Eukaryota; kingdom Metazoa; phylum Arthropoda; class Insecta; order Diptera; family Culicidae; genus Aedes; species Aedes japonicus. Next base: position 217,599 of record JASCZW010000010.1, on the reverse strand, counting down.
TAATTTTGAAACCTATTTTAATACGTTCAAGCACAATATCTAATGATTAAGTAATTCCCAACCATATTTTAAAATAATCAATGTGCTCTAAGATGGCTTTATTGATCATTTTTACGGATGCTCCCTTTTCCGTAATACCTACCCTAGAAATTCCTTGCCTTCAATAACCTCCACATGTACTTCAAATTTAGCGCCATTTCCTTGATTAGTTCTCGAGTTATGCAAAAATATGTGTTTTATTTGTAAGGGAGACCACCCCTCCTCCCCTTTCAAAAGATGAGTGGGGCTTTGAACCACCATAGACACATTTTTTGTTTTCAGAAAAAGTTGTGTTTTATTTGTCTGAGAGCCCCTCATTCCACAGGGAGAGGAGTCTCGGACAACCATAAAAACATTTCTTGCCTTCAGAAACCGCTACTTGCCAAATTTGGTTAAATTTGCTTGATTATTCCTCGAGTTACGCAGAAATTTGTGTTTTATTTGTATAGGAGCCCTCCCTTACAGAAGGGGAAGAGGTCTCGAACCGTTATAGAAACATTTTTTGTTTTCATAAGCCACCACATGCCAACTTTGACTCCATTTGCTTGATTATTTCTCGAGTTATGAAGAAATTGATGTTTCATTTGTTTGAGAGCCCTCCCTTCCAGAGAAGAGAGGGCTCTCAAACTTCCAAAAAAATATTTCTTGCCTTCATAAACCTCCATATGCCAAATTTGATTCCATTTGCTTGATTATTTCTCGAGTTATGCAAAAAATGTGTTTTATTTGTATGGGAGCCCTTCCAGAAGGGGGAAGGGTCTCAAACTACCAGTGAAACATTGCCTGCCTCTATAAACCTCCACATGCCAAATTTGGTTCCGTTTGCTTGATTATTTCTCGAGATATGAATAAATTGGTGTTTTATTTGTATAGGAGCCCTCCCTTCCAGAAGGGGGAGGGGTCTCAAACTACCAACTCTCTTGCTTTCATAAATCTCCAAATGCTAAATTTGATTCCATTTGCTTGATTATTTCTCGAGTTATGCAGAAATTTCTGTTTCATTTATATGGGAGCTTCCCCTTCCAGCAGGGGGAGGGGTCTCGAACCATCTTTGAAACATTTCCTGCCTTTGTTTACCTCCGCATGCCAAATTTGGTTCCTTTTGCTTGATTAGCTCTCGAATTATACAAAAATTTCTGTTTCATTTGTATGAGAGCCCCCCCCCCCTTCCAGAGAGAGGAGGGGTCTCGAACCATTTTAGAAACATTTCCTGTCTTCATTTACTTTCACATGCTAGATTTGGTTCCATTTGCTTGATTAGCTCCCGAGTTATGCAGAAATTTCAGTTTCATTTGTATGGGAGCCCACCCTTCCAGAGGGGAGAGGGGTCTTGGACCATCTTAAGAACCTTTCCCTGCCCCAAAAACTTCTGCATGCAAATTTTCAAGCCAATCGGTTTGGTAGTTTTCAATTCTATAAGGGTCAGACAGACAGACAGAAGTTCATTTTTATATATAAAGATTTATTTATTTTTTTTACTAATTCACTTTATCACTTTTCAAAAATCAAAAACAAAACGTTACTATTTTTAAAAAACTGAAAAAACTTGAGGAGCTTTTAGTAGAACGCGAATCTAATTTTACTAAGGCGAGCAAATACCTTTTAGTTCTACTAGTTTGCTTATCTTTTAACAGATATGCCTATTTCGTCTGCGACTTACAGACTTCTTCAGTGTTTTGCACTCGACTGACTTTTTTTTAGTTTATTTATTTATTTAATTAATTATTTATTTATTTATTTATTTATTTATTTATTTATTTATTTATATATTTATTTATTTATTTATTTATTTACTTGTTTATTTATTTATTTTATTTATTTATTATGACCATTTGACCTGATATGTGATTTTTTACCCTTGTTACCAAGCGGGTATAGCGATCGCTCGAAAAACCGACTTTCGGACTGATGCCATTCGACTCAGCTCGACGAGATAGGAAAATGTCTGTGTGTGTATGTGTGTGTGTGGTAAGTTCTGAGTGATATGGAGTGAGGGGTCAACTTTGACCTAAACAAAGCAAAAGCTATCATGCGGTACATAAAATGACACAAGAATTCAAAACCATATCAACAGAGGCCAGAAATAGTATCTAGGACTATATTGGCCACTTCTGAATACGTTCCAGGTAATCCCGGAGAACATACCGGGGGCCAAAACGGGACTTGAGCGTTTCTCGAAAACAGCTGGACCAATTTGGATACTTCCAACGCCAATCGATAGGGATTCTGGTCCCATTTCATCCTATCGCATACGTTATTGATCAGATAACCGGTTCCGAAGATATGGCTGGAACAAATCTGGGGCTATATGGGCCATTGGATCAACTCTTTAATAAAGGAACCAAACGTATCGTGCAGCACATCAAATAACATCGACGTTATTTGATGTGCGCACGATAAGTTTGGTTCCTTCTGATAACAGAATTCGATAATAAGAGCAATGCATGGTGGTTATATAGAGTGTCTAGAAACACATTGGTCACTTCCGGATATGGTCAGGATAAGAACGGTCAGATCGCACCATAGGTGGAAAAAACCAGGTTTTCAAGTTAAATATTACCAAAAGAGATCTAATTATCTTCTCATCATTTCTCCTGAAGATGTCGGGAAGCTATCTTCAAAACATGTAACACTGTACGCATTCGTAAAAATCAAATACAAACAATTCTGATACATCTTGAGCATATAATTCCCCACCCAGACCACGCACAACAAATCAATATTATTTTTCATTTGTCTCCCCACCTGCGCGCATTTCGGATGAGCGGCACAGCTACATACAAACAAACACATTTTTCGTGCACCCAAAGCAAAAAAGTCTGTGGTGATAATTTTTCCCCGAACATATCCCGTCATACTGCTTACTGCCAATGCCTGAGAGCACCCAGCGTCTGTTGAACGGACACTGCATCGTCTAGCAGTCTTCTCAAATGAATATCAGTCGCGCAAAGTATCCGTGTATACTCTGTATATTCTCTCTGTACTCTGCCTTACTGTTTGTACCGCAACACATAAATGCAAACCCAAACTGTGCCTTTGGTCGAACATCGATACTCAACAGATGTACACGCTGGGTATATTTTATTGTTCGTATACTTCTCCCAATGACACGGTTTATTATTGCGCGGTACATATCCCTTGAGCAAAACAAGAGTCGGGAGAATTTCATTTCTGCACTGCTTCTCTCTTGCACCTTGGCCACTCAACAAAATATAGCACGAGCACAAACGTAGCACACACACACACACACACACACACACACACACGCGCGCGCGCGCACACGCACACGCACACGCACATTTGAACTTTTTAATTCTGCGATGTTTGCGAAAAGTGCCTAAAAGGCATTTTTTGACTTTCTTGATGCTTGTTTTCGTTATAATATGTGATTTAATTCTAATTTTAGTCAAATTCGGTTCAAACTTAATTTAAATTTAATTCAAACTCAATTTAAATTCAATAAAAAAAATAATTTTATTCAAATCGAAATAAAACTTCCCACATGAAAATCATATATCCTCATAAATTTGGTCGGTAATGTATGTTTTATTGTTAATTGAAAAAATGTAAAAATGTTCATTGCATATACGTTGCAATTATGTAACAATTTTGAATGCTTTTCAGAGCATTTCACTTGGTGCAGATTTTCAATTGCAAATCTGTTGCAAATGGCGACATTTCAACTTGTAACATCAATGCATCAATTTATCAACATATTTGAAACTTTATGTTCATCATGTTCCTATTATGCAAATTTCAAGTTATAAATGCATGCTCCATGTATGGTTCACTGGTATCTATACAATTGGATAACAAAAAACATAATTGAAACGTTAAAAATACTTGACAGGTTTTGAGTTAAAGAGTACTGCAAACATATTTCTTTCAGTTCATTTATGTTTACTAAAATAGGCCAAAATGAAGCGAGTTGAGCTTTTTGTAAGCTGGAAGTCCATCAATGTTGACGTTGAGAGATATGGTTGTGATGTTTTTAATGTTCGTTACAGCTTCAGATAAAATCCGTTTCAGGCCATAATGCCAGTATGCGCCTCTAAACGTTCATCATGTGAAACCGTTGTAGCTCGCGGTGTTTTCACTAAAGTTCTTGCATCTTTAGGTAACGTATTATCAGTGAAGTGGCATTTCAAAATGGTTAAAAGTGAGTTGATAGCTGTATGTTTGATTTGGAAATTGATAGCCCAGGCCCTCAATTCATTGCTCAAATCCGAAGGGTCTGTAACTTTGGTTTTTATGGATTCATCATCATCGTCGCTCTCTTCATCATGATGGCAATTATTGTCACTGTTCTCTTTTGAGTCGTTGGCATCGTCTTCATTATTGTTGTAACTTTCTCCGTTATTGTGATCATTGGATTGAATTGCTGGTTCCGTTGAAAAATCTACTTCTGGCTCGTTCTCATCCGTAATTTCACTTATTTTGCTGCATGATGATGCATTGGCTAGCAACATGCGCCTTTTTTTTGTTTTCGAAAACTTCCATTTCTCTTTATTTTCTTCCACAACTTCCTTTCTGCTTCCCCTATTTCACTGTTTTCCATTTTTTTGTGAGAAAAAACTATCTTTTAAGCTCTTCAACAGATCCGTTGCACCCTTGTCTTGGTTATAATTTACAACTTATTGTCATTTGTTATTAAACTGGAGCATAAAGTTGCATAACTGAACTTTATTTAAAAAAATCACATATTGCAACATAATTGCGACATACTGATGAGTTGCATAAGCTGTTGCTAGATGGTTACAAAATAAAATAATATCATTGCTGCAACTTCATGTTTCTCTTAGTTTCAAGAAGGGTTTTGAAAACTTCAAGGTTATGAGTGCATTATTGGAACAGAAATGCAACTATTCAAGCCAGTTGCAGTTCTGTTCCAAAATACAACATGGAATTATCATACTTATTTGGAATATAACAGCAACTTCAGATTTTTTCTCATTTGAGGCAACTGTTTGGCAACTGTAATGAAGTTTCATGTTTTATTTGTAACAAAATACTAACTCTGATGCAACAACGAATGTTATTTGTGCTTGTTTAGAGCCTAATTTGCAACTTATATATATAAATATATTTTGAGTACATGTTTCATGTGTTACTTGGGTGGGCAGCAAGTAGGTGTTGCAGCGATTTGTTTGGAAATTGATTCCTTAGTTTTACAATTTTTTATTTGTTTCAACTTGCCAGTTGAGTTCTTTTCAAATATTACGCTAGCTGGATAGTTTAAAATGAGCGTGTGGATTTCGAATGTAGTGGTTGCCACGTTTTTCTATATGGCGCCACATGCACAAAATAGAGGTCGTCTGAAAAAAAAAATGTGAAGTGACTTATGTTGTTAACATTGTATATTTGCTTAATATCTCAGTCGTTTCTCCAAACATCATCTAAATGTTTGCACCAATCGATCGAAAATATTCCTACGCATCGATTCCAATAATGTTAATTATTGATTTTTAACATTTAACTTTTTTAAATAACACAAATATAAGGTGATGTCCTATAATTTCCATTTTTCAGAGTAAATTTACCAAACACAGTACTTTCCTAGCACAGACTTCATATTTAAGTAAGGAACAGTGTTGACAAAGATCATCGTCAAAGCACATACAATCACAGTAGCGACGGAGTCTGATGCCTTAATGCTGTGCAATGAAACATGTCGACTTTTAATGCGAAGCCTCTCGTCGTGCAATAATAAAGTTGTAACGCCGTACAAATTCGAAGACGCCAACTAGATGTTCGTTACAAACCCTTCCTAGTCACGCAACAAAAAGTATGCGAAGAACCATAAGTCATCATTTTGATGATGTATGAATATTTTGTAATCGTCGCACCTTAGATGGTAAATGACGAAAACCGGTATGTTTTGGTTGTTTAGTCTTAGAATGACAAAAACGTCCTCTACGGTTGTAAGGGGTTATTCATAAGACACGTTGACTAGATTTTAAGCATTCAAAACCATCTCTCTTTTTCATAGGAAATTTTAAGCCGTATTGTTTGCAACCATTTCATGTGAAAGTCGCACAGTATAACATGCTTCATCTGTAGATCAATTGTCAATTTATATACTGGGTATGCTTCAATAAAGCCCTTCAAATATTTACAGTGATCCTCTGTGATTTCTAAAAGATAATTTTTTGTTAAGTGCTGCAATTAATAAAATATTGAATAAACATGTCACTTAACAATTTCTTTGTACTCCTGGGCCAGCTCTCCATAAAATTTCTTTTGCCCAACGATGCATTGAACCATTTTGTACTTGCTTCCCCATCTTGTTGGGAGGTTGGATGCATGATTGTGTTCAAAGAATAGGTGGTATTTAGTCTTTCGTGTTTCTTTCACTAGGTGCGTAATCCTGCGGGTATTTAGATCATACTTCTTCACATCTCCGAAAGCCAGCTGGAGTGTATGACTTGCACACCGAGTGAGGCAGAGCAGGGGTCCGAATTCCGAAGCAAGCGCATCGAGTAGCTCAACAACCATCTCATTACATTGCTGTACTTCGTCTTCCAATAAAGTTGCGTCGTATTTCTCTTGATAGTAGTTGCATTCACTGATAGTGTCGATTGCACAGTGCACTTTTTTTGTCCACTCTGTAATTAAAGACTAATACGTGAATCTTCGCTTTTTCTCCACCATTTTGTCGAATGTTTTGCCTATCGTGGTACAAACTCAATCACAGACTGAATAAAAGATCGCGCCAGCTTCGCATGCTGTTCGATCTCACACAGCACAAGGCGTTTTGCTGTTTGCTATGTGAATGGCATCCTCCAGCAGCATGCATTGTTTCCACCGATCGAGAGTGACTAGCAAGCAAGCAGCCGACTGCTATCGTTATAGTGAAAGTGGGCAGCGTGGAACATCACTTTTAGCGCTTCATCTATGGACTTTGGTAATTATGAGGTGCGCACGACTCTACAATGTTCATCCGTACTTCGTGTCCCCTATAAAAGGGACACGTCATTCTATGTAATTCGGAATTCTAGAACGGATAATTCGAGCCGAACTGTGACACGCCAGTCTGCCCATGTGGTTGAGTTCGTTGTAGTTCCTAGTTGTGCCTAGCGGATTAGTTGCTGGCGGTACATAACAAATATTTCATAAAATTATTCAGTATTGAACATAACCAATAGCTAAATAACTTGTTTGAAGTTTGCTTTTTTGCAATCGCTGCCCGCTGTTTGCTGGCATGTGATGATTTCCCTATCACAGTCATCATTCTCTTATAACTAGTTGTTTAATGCTGGTAATGTTCTCTTCAAATTCCAATCAGTGCTTGAAAGTGTTTCTTACTTTCTAGTGGCTTAAAACCAAACGGCCCTTTTCAGGGCCACCAAATGCTATCTGATGAGTGTACAATAGAATTTTCTTACATATTTACTTCCTAATGCCGGTCTTACGTTCCATTAGCACTATTTCGACTTAGACGTCTATCGGCAATGATAGACTGTGAATTCCGAAACAGACCACAACCATCTGCAAGGCAATAATGATAATGATCTCCAGATGGTTGTTCATATCAACAAAATATGCTCTCATGGTGCATTCTTTCTCCACCATCTCGGAAGGAAAACGGTTCCAGCAGCAAGGTTTGGAAGAAGAAAACGTATAGCACCACATCTACCGGGTGCTGAAGCATTTCAACCCGATACTGTAGTTTCCTTCAAAGCGATAAGCATTATGAACAGCTTCGTCAATGACATTTCCGAGCGGATTGAAAGCGTACACGCTCGTTTGTAGTTACTCAAAACTGAGTAGATACCGAATCAGTTTAATTAAAAGTGGAACTACCCTAATTAGAGTAACTAAAAGGTTACTCATTTTTTATTAAATAGGTCACCTATCAAAATTAGAGTAGACATTACTCAGTCACGTTTGTTTATATTTTTTCAAAACTGAGTAGAATACTACTCAGTTTCGTTAAAAGTGGAACTACTCTAAGGGAAGGTCCATTAATTATGTCACGCTGTAAGGGGGGAGGGGGGGTTTTGGAAAACGTGACGATCCATACAAAAAAATTTGAAGGTCCATACAAAAAACGTGACAAGGGGGGGAGGGGGGTTTGTAAAAAGTCAATTTTTGCGTGACGTAATTAATGAACGTTCCCTAATGAGAGTAACTAAAGTGTTATTTTTTTTTCTGATTAACTAGGTCTCTTGTCAAAATTACAGTAAACACTACTCATTATCTAATTTAAGCTGATTAACGGATCTGAGTAAACGCTACTCATTATCATTAAATCATTAAATTCAATAATTTATTTATTTTTAATTCCATAATATTTTGTTTCGTCCGACGGGACTCTTGTAGTATTGGTGATACGGTGGAGATGTGACAGCTTAATCCTTTTAAGAAATGATACTTTAGTATTATACACCTAAAAAGACGGGTACCGTTGAGTAGGTGGAGATTCTACGGGGCTGAGCTGTAAGCCACCCGACGGGTCGCAGGTTGCGGATAGCGAACGGCCTCCAGATATGGAGGTTAGTTGTGAATTAAATAAACAGCCCCGGACAAGCAGCGGGGGCTGCCTAGGATGTGGGGGGACTGAACAGTTATTGGACTCTGTTGAGTTTCTTCCAAAAACCCACACGTATCCGAAAAGCAGCCCTGTCAAAGCGAGCCACCCGCTATAAGGGTAAAAGTTCAAGCCTCTACCAAGCCGAGCGTCTGACTCACCACGGAGGTGCGGCTCAAACAGCGTCTGTTCTGGTATCCAGCGGCTGAGTAAGAAATGCTGTATCGCGTCCAGCTAGATCCAGGTGGCAGCCCCATCAGCGCGATCGTCCTAGTGTCCAGCTGGGACGCTAATCAATGCTGGCACGATGGCCATCCGGCGAGACAGGATGGTTGGCGTAGGCCCAATAAGCCGCCCATAAAAACCAAATATTACGAATAACATGAAGAAAATACGACTCAATATAATCGGCAAAGACCCTCGCGACGAAAAAGGATTACGATTGGAAACTCGGAACATGGAACTGCAAGTCGCTTTGCTTCGCTGGTTGCGACAGGATAATCTACGATGAACTACATCCCCGCAATTTCGATATCGTAGCGCTGCAGGAGCTTTGCTGGACGGGACAGAAAGTGTGGAAAAGCGGGCATCGAGCGGCTACCATCTACCGAAGCTGTGGCACCACCAACGAGCTGAGAACCGGTTTTATAGTGCAGGGCAAGACGCGGCAACGCGTAATCGGGTGGCAGCCGATTAACACAAGGATGTGCAAGTTAAGAATCAAGGGCCGTTTCTTTAACTACAGCATCATCAACGTGCACTGCCCGCACGAGGGAGACCTGATGATGAGAAGAAGCGTTCTACGCGCTGTTGGAGCAGACCTATGATAGCTGCTCCCCGCGAGACGTGAAAATCGTCATTGGCGACATGAATGCTCAAGTAGGAAGGAGGCAATGCTACAGACCGGTGATCGGGCCGAATAGCCTGCACACCGTATCGAACGACAACGGCCAACGATGCGTGAACTTTGCAGCCTCCCGTGGAATGGTAGTCCGAAGCACTTTCTTCCCCGCAAAGATATCCACAAAGCCACCTGGAGATCACCCGATCAACAAACTGAAAACCAAATCGACCACGTTCTAATCGACGGAAAATTCTTCTCCGACATCACCAATGTTCGCACATACCGCAGTGCGAATGTGGATTCGGACCATTACCTAGTAGCAGTATGCATGCGCTCAAAACTTTCGACTGTGGCTAACACGCGTCGAAATCGAACGCAGCGGCTCAACATCGACCGGCTGCGGGACAACGAAGTGGCCCTAAACTACGCGCAGCAGTTAGAGCGGCACTACCAACGGAAGAGCAGCTGAGGCGCCGCTACTCTTGAAGATGGCTGGAGAGATATCCGATCCGCCATAGGTATCACCGCATCAGCAGCACTAGGTACGGCGGCACCGAACCGAAGGAATGACTGGTTCGACGGTGAATGCGTGCAGTTAAAGGAGGAGAAGAATGCAGCAAGGGCGAGAATGTTGCAGAGTCCGTACAGAGCGAACGAGGCGCGATATAGACAGACGCGGAACAGACAAAACTCGGTCTTCCGGAGGAAGAAGCGCCAGCAGGAAGAACGAGATCGCGAAGAGATGGAAGAGCTGTACCGCGTTAAGGACACACGGAAGTTCTACGAGAAGCTGAACCGCTCTCGCAAAGGCCATATGCCACAGGCCGACATGTGCAGAGATACTAGCGGGGATATTCTCACGAACGAGCGTGAAGTGGTCGAAGGTGGCGGCAGCATTACGACGAGCATCTAAATGGCGATGCGGCAGAGAACGAAGGTGGCATGGTACTGACCTTGGAAGCACGCGCGGAAGACGATAGATTCCCGGCTCCAGATCTGCAGGAGATTAAGGAGGAGATCGGCCGGCTGAAAAACAACAAGGCCGCTGGCGTAGACCAACTGCCAAGTGAGCTTCTAAAATACGGTGGTGAAGCACTGGCGAGAGCGCTGCACTGGGTCATTACCAAGATTTGGGAGGAAGAGGTTTTACCGGAGGAGTGGATGGAAGGAGTCGTGTGTCCCATCTATAAAAAGGGCGACAAGTTGGAGTGCGGCAACTACCGCGCGATCACATTGTTAAGCGCCGCCTACAAGGTACTCTCCCAAATTTTATGCCGCCGTCTATCACCGATTGCAAGAGAGTTCGTTGGGCAATATCAGGCAGGATTTATGGGCGAACGCGCAACTACGGACCAAGTGTTTGCCATCCGCCAAGTATTGCAAAAATGCCGCAGAATACAATGTGCCCACACATCACCTGTTTATCGATTTCAAATCAGCGTACGACACAATTGATCAGAGATCAGCTATGGCAGAGTATGCACGAATACGGTTTTCCGGACAAACTGACAAGATTGGTCAAGGCAACGATGGATCGAGTGATGTGCGTAGTACGGGTTTCAGGGACATTCTCGAGTCCCTTTGAAACTCGCAGAGGGTTACGGCAGGGTGATGGTCTTTCGTGCTTGCTGTTCAACATCGCTTTGGAGGGTGTAATAAGAAGAGCGGGGATAGACACTGAGTGGCACGATTTTCAGAAAGTCCGGCCAGTTACTTGGTTTCGCCGATGACATCGACATCATGGCACGGAATTTTGAGAAGGTGGCAGAAATGTACACTCGACTGAAGAGGCTGAGGCCAAACGGATCGGACTGGCCATTAACGTGATCGAAGACAAAGTACATGCTAGGAAGAGGCTCTGGGAAGAAACTGCGAGTCTCCCAGCTCGAGTTTGTATCGACAGCGATGAAATCGAGGTGGTCAGCGAATTCGTGTACTCGGGCTCACTGGTGACCGCCGATAACGACACCAGCAGAGAAATTCAGAGGCGTATTATGGCAGGAAACCGTGCTTATTTTGGACTCCGTAAAACTCTCCGGTCGAAAAAAGTTCGCTATCGCACGAAATTAACCATCTACAAAACGCTGACTAGACCGGTAGTCCTCTATGGACATGAAGCGTGGACTATGCGCGCAGAGGACCAACGCGCCCTTGAAGTTTTCGAACGGAAGGTGTTGCGTACCATCTACGGCGGAGTGCAGATGGAAGACGGATCGTGGAGAAGGCGAATGAACCATGAGTTGCATCAGCTGCTAGGAGAACCTACAATCGTCCACACCACGAAGATCGGGCGATTACGATGGGGCATGTCACCAGAATGTCGGATAACAACCCGGCAAAAATGGTTCTCGTCAATAATCCGACTGGAACACGACGAAGAGGTGCGCAGCGCGCAAGGTGGATCGACCAAGTGGAGGATGATTTGCGGACACTTCGCAGACTGCGCGGCTGGCGACAGCTGGCCATGGACCGAGTGCAATGGAGACGACTTCTATGTACAGCAAGGGACACACAGGCCTTAGACTGATTGGTAAGGTAAGTACCTAAAAAGACGTTTTCCTTACCTTTCAACTTCCGAACCGTTTCTGAATCAATATCCAATGTATCGACTAAACCTTGGACTGAACCACGTTTTTGCATTTGACAGCTACTCTATTTTAAAAGAATAGTGCTTTTACAATCAGAGTAGAACTTACTCAGTTTCCTTATTTCAAGTATGAATGTGTGCGAAACGTTTTAGTGTATGGGAATAAGATTTGGAACGAAACCAATTTCGGCCAAATATTAAACAATCAAGCGATCTAGATTGCAAATTGCTGCGTGGTCCTACCTTATCTTTTCGCACAACCCCATTGGGCTGTTCCTTGTAGTTTTTTCTTTATTCCTGGCCGTTTATTTTTTTCATTTTTCATTTTGAAATGATCCAATAATGCTACGTTGTATTCGCTATTCACCCCTTTCAAGGAAATCAATAAACAAAATTCAACCCGCATCCCAAAAAACAGACGCCATAAGCTTGCCGTCCGTTATTTGTGTTTTCGGTCGCTTTGGTCGGCTTTAACTGGCTGCCGTCCACTCAGCTGACCTTTGATTCGACTCTGGAGTGAAGTGATGAATCCATGTTTTATCTAGTAATCCTCAGAGTACAAAGATAAGCGGAGGTTCAATCCGATGGTCTGGCAACGGTGTTTGTTTCGTTTACAAAGGTTGCCAACACTTTCGCAGAGTAAAATGTTATAGCTTTGTGCGTGACTCCGTCGTTGTCAGCTCCTAAGTTGTTTACATTTATAACGTACAAGAGGTTTATTATGAGTATTCATAGATAATTTTAACTATGAAGTATATTACAAATACATTAATTGTTATGTTATATATTCCTTGTGCGAGGAGTAACGATTATGATGTAGAAGGAGATGTTCGCTCATCACCATGAGGCACCAAGAGTGAACAACAATGTTTTTGGCTAGAATGAAAGATATGAAGAGAAAGTTTTGATAGTTCCGCTAGTGTGCGGCAGGCTTGGAATGTAACATGATGTTTTAAGGAAAAGTGAGCGAAAAGGGGCATGTGTACAGTGGTAGTTCGAACCAACGACATTTTTGCTCTAACATCCCACTGCGGGGTAGGTCGAAGCAACGGACTAAGTCCGCCTCTTCAACAGGCAAAAATGTCCGGTTGGAAGACGCTCATGTACCACTGTGGCTTGTATAGTTATTCTAGCGATCTATTGTGTGCACTCTGTTTACTGATGCGCACATGGGAGAGGAACTCTCTCCTTTTTTGGGTATGTTTTGATTCGCACCGACTGACATTCTAGTCAAAAACATCGTTGTTCACTCTTGGTGCCTCATGGTGATGAGCGAACATCTCCTTCTACATTATATTACAAAGTTTTGCACTAACCATGGAGGTGTTAAATCATCGATTCATCGCATATCTCCGTACTCTGAGATTACTAGGTGATTCCTAATATTGACTTCAGAATTGGCGATTCCATTATCGAACGGCTATGAGGGGATCTGCGATCCAAAGAAACAGACAGAATAAGACACTGGAGCAGAATTCTCTTTAAAAATCTGACGTTGGACACTATCAGAGCAGAAACATAGCCACTATAAGTAGTATAGTATAATTTTCGGCATCTTCCCAACACGGCACCAGTAAAGTGAATTGACTAAAGTGAAAAAATGGCCTACTGTTCAAATTTTCGCAAATGTTGATCTCAGCATCACAAGAATCCTTATCGAACACAGAAAATAATAAAATATTACATCTTAACATCACGATTTCCGCAGACTGTTTAATTTTTGATTTTTGAATGAATGTTTAATTTTTGATTTTTGAAGCGTAATAAATACAAACCAGTTATTTTAACTCCAATACTTAGCAATACTTAGCAATCGACTCATTTCAGCAAACAGTAATCATGCTCGTTTGGCTCAGATTTTGACAGTTCTTGCTGCACAATTGGCTCAAGATGGCCGCTTCCGCATATCTCTGTACTGTGAGGATTACTAGTTTCAACCATTGTCACACATAGACATGAAAAATCCATTTGGACAGTATATTTTTTCAGCAATGTAATTCTCATAGTGCAGCACGAAATTCTTTTTTTGAATTTCTTTTTCACTGAGATAGCTTCAGTTCCAGCTCAATATTTCTCAAACTAGTTAACAAAATCTCATGTATTTTTGACAAAGAAAAGTGCATTTCTCAAATGCCATCAAGGATATTTTCTAATAGTGTCGCCATCTATGTGTCACACCGGGGATCAATGTGGTAATTCTATTTTAAATGTACCATTACATTTATTAAAATTTTCAAAGGAAAACCCTCGGTGCGCCATTTGGGGTATACCAATATGTTAACCGGCTGGCATGAATGGTATGACGGAAATTATTGGTGGTATTCTTTTGACTTAATTTTTGAATCATATCAAAATACACCGCAACGTTCCTGTGTAGCCCCACGCCAAACCGCGGAAATTTTCACGGAAGCAATTACATTTCATACCGCTTCGGTTTGGTTTGGCGTTAGGGACCCCGCATTTCTGTGTGTTTATTTTTATAGCTTCCGATATCAACCGTTCTGAGAATTCACTGCATCCTACACTGAATATGCCAATATTTTACCTATGAATTATGAACTACCAGTGCTCGGCCTGGATTACTGATAATATCTTAAATCACTTCACGGTTCGCTGCCAACTGAAACGAAAATCTGGATAATTTTCCATTCAATAAATTTACCCACAGAATGTTCCCTTCCACCAAATGCTATGGATACTTGCTTCACTACCTGGGAGCATTCCGAAATGTTGCGAAACCGTGCAACTCATTCCGTACAATCATTCGTTCGAAGGTGGGACCGTGGGTCGGCAAGAGTAGGAAATGTTTCACAGCATGTAATAGTGATTTTCTCCAATTGAAATCGATTGGTGGGTCATCGAGTGGAAAAGAGTTTAATTATGCAGAAAGCTTCGCGATTATAAAATTAATTTTTTGATCCCTTTGCACTTATCACCTTTCCTGTTGTGATCAAATTACCAGTTGGTGTGCTTAGGCTTGGACAATCAGTTCTAAGGAAAAAAGGTATGGTTGATCTTAGAATTGAGCAACAACTGGTTGTGTTGTTTGAGAAGGAAATAATTCCTCATCACCATGAGGCTCTAGGAGTAGTCAGCACTTTTTTTTTGCTAGAACTAAGTTGTTAAGGGAAGTATTGATAGTTCCGTTAGCGCACGGTAGGCTGTGAAAATTGAATAGAAGTAGTTTTTGAAATTGAGGGGAGGGCATTGTGAGGTATTAGTTCGAAATTATTTCCTTCTCAAACAACATCATCATAGATCGTTACTCTGCGTATGGGAGAATACAAAGAAAGACTATATCAGCGAACATTTGGTTGTTTAATTCCTCATCGAAAAATATTTAATCCGTATGTTTTACTTTTCATAAAGGTTACCAAATCAGTGTCAGGGTTATTGGAAGGAAAGATTTTGTAAGTGAAAGAGAAAAATTGTTTTTCGAATTTATCTATTAAACTAATGCTTAAGACTTTTTGTCTTAAAATATGAAAAAAACAGCGATTTGTGACTTTTCCTGCAAAAGAATTTGTTTTAATATTAACAGATATTACGTTTTGTGGGAATATCCAAAACTGTGAATACCCTAGCAAAGGAAAATAACAAGCTGATATCATATAAGTAACAAGTTCTGCTATCCCAGTTACCATTTGGATTTCTGCTGTTATCGAATAACAAATTCAGTTATCACCATTGGAAAATTTTGTTATCATATGTAATCATTTTGCACACACTATTTTTTATGAACGTTATAAGTTGAATTGTAAAACTATAAATATTTCCAGCATATTTGAACAAAATTTTTTGCTTCTAATCAACATATTTTGTTCAGTTATTAGCATGAGAATTTGATTTCAAAATGATAACATAATTTGAAACTATTTCAAAAAATTTGCTTACAATACAGGATTTGTTATCGAGTTGTTCGCAGTGATAACAAAATAAGTTATTATTATGATATTCAACGAGTATTTTTTTGTTATTCATTCTGTTATTTTGGCTGTTTGTTCATCCTCAACTATAACATATTCAATGATCAAAACATGACAACTTGGTATTAAAACTTGTTATCAATGTGGTATAATCCTTTGCTCGGGTACTTAGTGTTTTTTTTTCGAGAATATTGACTTTAAAAGTTTTTTAAAAAGTACAAAGCTATTTGGAATCATAAACAACAGTTTAAATCAAATTGTGAGTTTAATTGGATTGCGAAGTTTTTCTTACGTAAGGGGATTAAAAAATTGAAAACAAAAGCAGATGTTTAAATAGGGATTTTTTGTGACTTATTTAAAATAAATCATATAAAAATGCTATATCACATCAAGATTTACATTTCTTACCTCTTTCATCTCCGTATTAAAAGTTTATTGTTTTCAAAAATAGTTTATTGCTAGCTCTCAACTAAGTATTCTGAATGCTATTAGTCCGCCTATAGCTCTCGTGCCGTAAGGTTCGATTTGTTATTCGCTAAAGGAGGTGATATTTTTACATATTTTTATGAAAGACTGGCTTTTGCTTTCAATATTTTGGACAAGGGAAAAATGATCCAAAACTTTGCCGGTTGTAGAATGTAAATTTCTATGGTTTGTAATGGATCATTTTTTTTTTATTTTTTCATTCGATTATTTTCCGTTGACCTTTTTTCTAATGTATAGGAAAGGCTTGAAAGATAGAATACGATCCGTTTTTTGCGCATAACATACATAATTTTTATTTTTTCGCAAATCCAAAGACATCTTTCGAAAGAAGAACTAAAAGGCTCCAACTTTGCCCAAAAAATTGATTATTTATAGTCATCAAAAAAAAAGTTATAGCGTATTTTCGACATGCATCAAAAATTGCAATTTCAAAAAATGGCTTGTAAGATGGAACACCATTATTTTTTTGCTCGTAACATGTAAAGTTTTTTATTTTTTCGAGGTTCTTTCGAAAGAGGAGCTAAAAAGCTCCAAGCTTACAAACCTAAGAGTGTTCCATCTTACAAACATGACGCCATAAACACAAAACATCAAAAAACTGTTTCACTTTACGATTTGTTTGGAAATGCCTTTAGATCATAAAAATACACCAAAAATGCTAGCCAACACAAATGTTAACCTCTTGATATTGATGAGAGATTTCCACTTACTAACCACAAGAAATAATTGCTATTTTAATTATGCCAACACTTTCGAACATTGAAACCTGGTAGAGCTAAATCGAATGAGTGTATTCACTCCAAAAGCAAATGAAAATTGAAGAATAGTCAAAAAATGAGGTTAACACTTGTCAGCGCGGTAGTGTTGTCGCTGTGAATGTCAAAAGTGGCGCTGTTCCATCTTACAAGCCTTTCCTCTAATAGTTACCACCGACGCTAACACTAAGAAAATAAATTAGTAAACGCAAACATATTTTAGTTTCATTTAATCGGAATTTCATGTTGAATTTAGCACAAACATCATATTAGTTGACTACCTACGGTGGTTGAAACAAACTAAAATTTTGGATAATTGCTTCGGGATTTAAGCAGTTAAGTTCAGCTGATCGTCGGTCATCGTTGCAAAGAAGCATTATGTTGGTTGTTTTACTATGACAGCTACGAAAACTAACAGATTTGTTGGTTGATTCTACCAACGCTTATGGTTTGTTTCAAACAAATTTTAATATGATTTAAATTGTTGCTGTTTAAAAAAAAATGAAAACGGTTAGAACAACAAACATTTTCGTTTACAGTCACCTACGTTTTTCTATAATTTAAAGAATATATATTTTAATAAAATGCACATTTACATTTATAGACTTCTCTCAGTCTAAGAGAAATCTACAAATGTTAATGAGAGCCTTTCTACTATTTCAGGTTTTTTTTAAGTAAAATTTTGTTCATTGCAACATTTTACTTTTAATATAAAAGAGATCATTTAATCATGAAAATATAACATAATCGAGGTCTCCCTATCACGAGATAAAAAGTACAAACAACTTTTTCGCTAAGCCTTAGCAACTTTAATGGGGCCACAGATGAAGCCTGTTTCTGTATGGGGACAACCTTACCAGCGGCATTGGTGGCTCGAATGATACTCGGCGGCCTTGGTACGGGTTTCTGCCCGGTCGAGACCATAGGTTTGTTGTTATTTTTGGATTGGTAATCATCGTTTTAGGAATTTTATCTTCACAGCATTCCTGAAAATGCTAACAATTTATATATAGTTTACTTGTGGTTCGTTGTTTTTGTAACTCACCTCCGATTTAACATAAACTGTTCCCTCTTCAAATTCTTCCGCGCCAGCTAAATCTACAAGGTCATCTGAACCAACGACCAATCCACCGTCAAGGAAATCGAAACATAGCTCCTCCAAGGCGGTTTTGCCAGATCGTTCTTTCCTTCTGGACAAAATAGTCAACAGGTCGAAAGAAACATATGTAAACAATGACTGCTAGCGTATTCTTTGGGATCTGCTTGCTCCCACCAACAAAATAGCACCAGAAACAGATACAAGGAGTTATTATCTTCCGGTCGGTAGTGGATACAGATGTTAGCAATCCGTCATTTCCAGGAAATTTATGTTTTAAGTCATTGTTTACTATTGTTAATTTCAACCTTTTGAAGATTTTGTCTAGCGTTCATTATTTTTTCTAAAGCTATGTCCATTTAGAATCCGGAATAATAAAATCATCTGTATCTCGGTAACGGATTGACGTACAAATAAGTTCAATACATCAAAATAAAGGTCATTCCCTTTATTTTAAGGAAAGAATATCAATACCAATCTTTTCTCTTCGTTTCTAATAAAAATTATCACCTTCTTTTTTATTCCTCCCGTCAAATGGTGCTTACTTCCGGAGTCAACTTCCTTGTTACATTTGTTTCACATTTTGGTCATCTGAGTCGTGTCTCGAGCCGTTTTTTTTCACTTTTCTTAAGCTACCGCTTCATTACTGCCCAAAATCTCTCGATGGGCTGGAACTGCGGGCAGTTGGGTGGATTTATGTTTTTATCGATGAAATCTACGTTATTATCGCGGTACCACTGAATGACTTCCCGGCTGTAGTGGCAACTCGCCTAATCTGACCAAAACTTCACGGGACCTTTATGGGCTTTAATGAAAGATAGTACGTGGTTTTTTAGGCATTCTTCCTTGTACAGCTTAGAGTCCATCGTCTTATTCGTCACGAACACTTTGGTCTTTGCTCCGCAGCTGCATATCCCATGCCAAATCATCAGTTCTTTTTTGGCAAATTTGTCCATAAAAGAAAACTTAAACTTCGCAGGAACATCTCCTCGTGCCGTCGCCATGTAGATTTTTTGGCCAGAAGCTGTCTGAAATCCATTTTGACGTAAGTTTCATCGTCGATGAGCAGGCATCCTTGGTATTTAGTCTAAACCTGCTGGTACAATTTCCGAGCTCGAGTTTTGGTGACGAAACTTTGCTTCAACGTTTTGTTTGACTGCTTGCTGGCTCGATAAGAACGATATGCTGCTCGCAAACGAATTCTTCGAACGGTACTGCGAGCATCAGCGAATTTTGTGCGATTTAACTATCTGATTGTCCAGGGTTTACTGTGACGGTTCTCAACACCTGGTTCAGCTTGCGGTCATATGTTCCACTACGGCGCTTACCTTGAGGTACTCGATCCACGCTCTTTCGCTCCCTGAAACGTTTGAGCACACGGTTGATTTGACGATTTTCAACGTTTTTGCGATTTTTATTGCGGAACACGTTGGATTATCAGCGTGGGTTTGCAGAATTGTTTCTCTCCTCTCGGCTTCCATCTGAAGTAACTTTTGACTCACTGCACGAAACACCGTGAAATTTAAACCACAGAAAGAGTCTAGGTACAAACCGCTGTAAAAGAATTCTTGCAGCGGTCACTTTCCGTGTCGCTGCAACACAATAAGTGATTCCGGATTCTAACTTGACACATACAGTTAGAATGACCAAAAAAATTTTTTTTTTAATTGCGTAAAAAGTTTATAAATTTCTCGTAAAATACGCTCCTGAAACCCTTTTCTCGAAATTTGAAGTCCAAGTGTTTCTTTTCATCGTTTTTCGGAGACGCCTCTTTCGCACGCTTGACCGATAATTAAAACTTTTAACGCGTTTTTCTCAAAACAGCATTTTCGGTGATAACTCGAAAACTGATTATTCGACTATGCTGAAACTTATAGGATTCCTTTATTATAGTATTGCTTTCTAGATGAATTAAAAATTATTGTAATATTTTATTATTATATATGTAAAAATATAATAAAATGGAGGGAAAAATGTGGATTTTTTCAAATAAGTTACGCCAAAAGCGCATTTTTTTTTAATTTTTTGGTTCAGTTCATCTACTAAATGTAAATGTCATTAATGATTTTTTTTGGGTTAGCAGGTTTCAGATCAAAACTGCGACCAGGAGAGCCGGCACAATCAAAATACAACGACTTTTTCAACGCACTCTAACGGTCGTCATTTTGTTGAAAAAAAATTGAAAAAAAATATTTTGTATTCTACTTGGATACACTTATAATTGTAAAAAGTTTCGATTGGTTTGAGTAAAAACTCCCCCTTGAATTTTTTTTTCAAAAATGAGTTTTTTTACTCGTTCTAACTGCATATCCCCCCTTAATTGCGCCGTTCCTGGCTGAGAGCAGCAAAAATATTCTTGTTGCTGTTTCTTCGGGCTTCTGGGGGCCGTCGCAAACTAAAGATCACGTTCGTCACTGGTGCAGCCTTCGCAGCGAATCCAACTGGAAATCTGTTAGCTCGAAATCTTTTTTTGGTCGAATTTTTTTTCTCGCATTCGTTGTTTTAAACTAAATTTTTAGTTATTTTTTCTCCATCAGCTTTATTTAAACGCTGCTTTGGTTGAATCAATCTTAAATTTCAATTTGTTTCCCTGAGTCAACGCAACCTATGTTTTGGTTATAATAAACCACTTTCAAAGTGGAAACAACAAAAATATTAGTTTAGAATATCCATAATTTGTGTGTATTTTAAGTATTTTAATTTGCATGTCAACAAACAAGTTTGTTGTTTCAAACGGGACCGTTTTTTCTCCGTGAAGAAGACGACTCCACCACCTGTACCTTGTTACGTTGTATGAATATTCTCAATTAAATTTAAGAAACAAACTCATTAGCTTTTGACATTATTATCTCTTAAAAAAAAAATATATATGTATTAATTCAATTCGAGTTTAATGATTATTAGCTGATCATTATTTTTTAAATTAAAATCTGGTTTGAATTCGTTAAGAATTCAAATTTCAATGCGAGACCAAAATATAACCTGTCTTTGCCTGTCGACTTGACTTTCTTCGATGGGGAAATGAATAGAATGAAAGATATGAAGAGAAAGTGTTGATAGTTCCGTCAGTGTGCGGCAGGTTGGAAATAGAACAGATGTTTGAAAATTGAGCGAAAGGGCATGGGTGGTACAGTAGTACTCGAACCAAGGACGTCACCCTTTTCCTAACATCTCACTGCGGGGTAGGTCGAGGCACGGACAAATCCGCCACCTCAACAGGCAAAAGATGACGTTTGAAAAGCGCTCATGTACCACTGATGGCTTTGTGATAGTTATTCTAGCGATATATTATGTGCACTCTGTTTTGATGCGCACGTGGGAGAGGAACTCTCTGCTTTTTTGGGTTTGTTTTGATTCGCAACGTCCGAGATCACTCAAGTTTTTCTCGTCGTCTCTATCGTAGAGACCTCGGAGAGAAACACCGCGAAGCGATGCGATACTGATCTTCACCAGTATAATTAATGGTTACCACCATTTATGGTTTTACATACATTAATTGTTTTGTTATGTATTCTCCGTGCGTGAAGTAACGATTATGATGTAGAAGGAGATGTTCGCTCATCACCATGAGGCATCAAGAGTGAACATTAATTTTTTTGGCTAGAATGAAAGATATGAAGAGAAAGTGTTGATAGCTCCGCCAGTGTGCGGCAGGTTGGAAATAGAACAGATGTTTTTATTTAGAAAATTGAGCGAAAGGGCATGTATCCAGTGGTACTTGAACCATGGACGTCAATTCTAGCCTAACATTCCACTGCGGGGTAAGTAGTAGCAACGGAACAAGTCCGCCACTTCAACAGGCAAAAATTGACGTATGCAAAGACGCTCATGTAGAAAAACTTGAGTGATCTCAGTCGTTGCGAATCAAAACAAACCCAAAAAAGGGGAGAGAGTTCCTCTCCCATGTGCGCATAAATGAACAGAGTACACATAATAGATCGCTAGAATAACTATACAAGCCACAGTGGTACATGAGCGTCTTTCCATGCGTCAATTTTTGCCTGTTGCAGTGGCGGACTTGTTCCGTTGCTATAACCTACACCGCAGTATCCCACATCCCGTTAGGCAAGAATTGACGTCCGTGGTTCGAGTACCACTGGATACACGCCCTTTCACTCAATTTCCTAAATAAAAACATCTGTTCTATTTCCAACCTGCTGCACACTGACGGAACTATACACACTTTCTCTTCATATCTTTCATTCTAGCCAAAAACATTAATGTTCACTCTTGATGCCTCATGGTGATGAGTAAATTATTGCTAGAACGAATAGGAATGAAAAGAAAGTATTGATATAGTTAACCTTGCCATAACGGCAGGTTTTGAAATTAAAAGATACAAGCTGAAAACGAGCGGAGGGCATTTGATACTATCCGATCGGGTACATAATCTTTTACCAAGCTACAACGGTTAAAACGGGTTAGTAGGTCTTTCGGATCATTGTAGGAAACACGTCTTGTTAGTAGCAATAGTCAATTCATACATATTAGGATATGATTTTTATTTGGTTTCACTACCACTACAATTGATGATGCCCATTCTGCATATTCTACTTTTTCAAGAATACCCTTCCTCTCAAGATTTTCTGACGCGACTGGGTAGCTCAGTGGTTACCCGTTTTGCTTACTGAGCAGATGGTCGGGATCCCGGGCCATCCCCTTCCTTGCCATTTGTCACTTGCCTCTTTCTACCACCACTAGATCTAAAATAAAAAGCAGTTTACTGCGCTTTCTTTCATTGATCGCTTCACTAACCACAGTGCATTCATGATCTAAAAATAACCTGTCTCACTAACACAACTATCCTTCGTTTGGAAATTGTAGAGATACTGCATAACTGCATAACTGCTGCTACTCCCAAGTTCCATCTATGTGGTTCTCTGTGCAATTACACTAGTTCCGATCAGTAAAGGAGTAGCAAGGTTTTCAAAATGTCAAGCTACTATTTCTTAACTAGAAATTAGAAGAAACAGTAGTATTTTCCATTTAATTCCAACTACCTTTGCTTATCTTGACAGATACGCGTATTTCGTCTACAATGTGCAGACTTCTTCAGTGTCTCGTACTAATAACTCGACTATTTCTTGGTGTTTAAATGCTACTGTATATGGTTTATGGACAAGGGGTTTGGCATGGTCGTCTATTCTAATATCAACTACTATATCTTCTACCCAATGTTCGCTCTTAATTTCACCAAGAGAGTTAAGATTGAATGTATCTCTCCAGTATGGCCATATGATATTGAGCCAATCACGGCCTAAAAAAGAGCAAATAATTTTTAGGATATTTAATGACCAGAAAGAGAGTCACGATTCTCTCTTTCAACTTTACATCTACTTTTACTTTGCCCAATACTTTCACAGTTTCTCCTGATATCACAAAGAAATTTCACAGAGAAGCACATATATTAAATTTATCTATATATGCATTTGCAGAGCAAATGGTTGCGCATGCACCCGTATCGCACTCCTTCAATATTTTTGTATGGTTAACTTCTAATTGCACAAAAGCTGGTGTTAGATTTTTTTACTCACCGAACATCACGTTGTTTACCCAGTTGGATGAATCATCTTCAACGTCCTGTCCTATCGAATAATTCGTCGTCGTCTTTCTATACTCATCTTAAGATCTTCCATGGCTACAGAAGCTGATTGATCCTCTTTATGCTCTTTTCGCTTCACGTTTCCTTAGAGGTTGCATTCCGTGTCGTGGTTTTTCGCTTTGGCAGTGTACAATTGTAGGAAAAGTGCCCTTTGTAGTAACAATTGTAGCACACAATATCACTATAGACCTTACAATTGCCACGATGACTTTAAATGTCTCGGTGCACTTGATCACCAAACGAATTTTCCGACAGTTTTCCGGGTTTTAGCGGCTTTGTGCTATCAGCCGCTCTACTGGTATTTCCTACATAATTGAACTTATTTGCTTCTCGCTTAGACATTTTCCGCGCTTGTAAAGTAGCTATTTCAATTGTTTTAGGCTTCTCTAAAAGCTGGCTGAGGTTGGATTTGTAATCGGCATCGCGTATCAACGATTCTCTTGTCATGACATTTCAAATACCGGCCTCGAAATCGGATTGTACCAACGTTGCTTATGTTTCTACACTCACGCTACAATGTTGAACAATATTCTGCAAGTCGATCGCAAAATCGTCCAACGATTCACCTTCTTCTTGTCGACGGGTTATTAGACGATGCCGTTCGGCAAACACGTTTTTATTTTCTTCATGCAACGCTTTGAAGTTAGCCACTATTTAATTGTATGTTTTATTAACAATTTTATCAGGCGATTCTTGTCATACACTGGTAATAAATTCCAACGCTTTTTCGTCGTCAGGGGTCTTGTTAAGCGCAAAATAAATATCCACAGTTTGGAGATATGAGTTCAAATTGAGTCCAGGTACATACAAAGGAAACCTTCCTTTGATTCTTTTGTCCACTGTGATGAGCTTGTTGTCCTCTGATACAACGGGTGTAGCCATCTTATCACATTTGCCAGTTGCCTCTATCGCTTCTTCGACCAGTGACCACTTAGATCAATTTTGAACCGTGCACGTGAATAACATTATGTAATTAACTTCGATTAATCTGATTTTCACTCGGTTCTGCCGATTTATGGCTCGTCGCCAGAACTGTTAAAAGTACCCAATAAAGGTTTATGATCGGTAACGATGGACACTTTTTGACCCATCACGTACTTATAATTTTTTTCCATTGCGAAAACAATAGCCAAATCTTCCCTGTGCAATATCGGATATTTTTGTTCTGCTTTTGTGAGGCGGCGTGAGACGACAAATACTGCCATTTCTTTATCATTTACCGTATGACCCAGAAGCCTGAAATACCATCGTTACTTGTGTCGCAGGTAACTGTGATGAACTTAGATGGATAAACATCGAAAGCATGGTTACAGCTGTTATCCCAAACCCATTTACCTTCTTTTATTAACAGATTATAAAGAGGCGACAGAACTAAACAATTTTACCGAGAAATGCTTTGAGCTGTGTTTAGGATTGTGGCACTGGCACGGCAGTTATCGCTCTCACCTTCTACGGATTTGGCGATATTCCTTCCTCCGAGAGAATGTGAACCAAATATTTCACACGGGACACAAACCACGCACACCTCTCGGCATTGATTTTAACGTTATGTTTTGCCAATCCAACAGTTTATCATCGGACTCTGACCAAATAAGAATGTCATCGATAAACGTCTGAACATTCGGAATGCCTTGTAATATTCTGTCCATTACAGACTGAAAAATAGTGGCCACTGGTTTTACTCCGAATGGTAATCTTTCAACTGGGTTGTCGTCCGACATTCTTACGACAAGCTCAACCCTCCATAGTCGACCGATTTTAAGTGAACGATGGGAGATTCTCCCAGCAACTGATTCACATCGTGGTTCATTCACTTCCTCCACGTCCCGTCTTCCCTGTACTCCATCGAAGATGGTACGCAAGACCTTCCGACACTTCAAAAACACCAAGGGCGTGTTGGTCCTCCTCGAGCAATGTCCACGTTTCATGGCCGTAGAGGACTACCGGTCTAATCAATGTCGAGTAGATGACCAACTTTGTAGATCGACGAACTTTGTTTCTTCGTAGTTCAAAATTGGTACGATTGCCTGCTATTGTTATTACTGAAACGGTAATAATAACGGTAACAAACCTGCTCGTAAGTAAGAAGAGATCCAAACTATTTTATTGATCACAATAATCGTCTCAGTCGTGCTGGCGGTGACGTTACCATTCATAGGATAATATAGCATAAATTCATTATTGGTGATTTCGATGCAAACACCGTGCATGGAATCATCTTCAAGGCAATGCTAATGGCAAGATTCTTTTTGATGATACTTCAGCAAGATATTACACTTGTCAAGGACAAATTGTTTTCTTCAGTCAGAAATTCTTCAACCATTGACTTTGTTGACTTTGTTGATATTGACAACTTTGTAGTCACTTTGTTTTCTGTGTTGATTTGGATTGTGATCACCTGCCAGTGACATTTGAAATATCTCAAAAAGTTTAGTTTAAATTTCGTATATTCGTATATTCAACTACCATAGAGCTGATTGATATCAATATCGAATATTAATGGAATATAACGTTGATCCTAATCTTAACGATTAAATGAACGATGCGCTTGAATCCCAGGCTACTTTTTAAGTCAGAGCAATTGACCATTGACGACAGCCTCCGGCTCTTGATTCTTCTGCAAAATGTCAGTAGAAGAGAAAATAAAAGAATGCGTGACCCCGTCTTGAAAGCTATACGGTGCGATTAAAAATAAGAAATTAGAAAACGTGTCTGCTTCCTGAGGGATAAAAATTTAGAAAATAATATGGTAAACTCTTCTGGAAACACTCGAAAATCTTGAAAAGGCCTTTAAAACCTATACCATTGATTTAGGAAGATGATAAAATGTTGTTAACAAATGCGCAAAAATATCAAAGAAACTGTTTGTTTATGTTAATAAAATCTGTATCCACATTACTTCGGACACCTTCAAATCATTGTAACTTTTGAAATGTTGCACGTAGGAATGGAAAATTTCACTGTGGTATAGCTGAGAATCTATGATGAAAAAGCCTATTATTGATGTTAACATTTCATGTTTAGTATTCAAGATGGCGACGAAAGAAAAACAGATGCGCGAGCGAATTTTGTACGGGCGTACGGCAAATCCTGACTTGTCAATACGGCACCTTGCAAAAACATTAGGTTTGCCTAAATCCACTGTTCACGATGTGCTCAAATCATTTTCGGGACGTTTGACGGTGGAGAGGAGACCGAGAAGTGACCAAAATATTGGCCGCGCTGATCCTGTCATGGACCGAAAGGTGAAAAGGATATTAACGAAAAACCTAAATCTCTCCATTCGAACGGTGGCTCATAAAACAGGGATGCCGCCTGGTTTTGTCCAAAAATCAAAACAACGTTTGGGCTCGACGGGCTCGACGTTTGTACTGCAAATATTTGACGAAGTTTTCATGCGTTGTTATGAACGATGAAACTTATGTCCTGGAGGATTTCAAGCAGCTTCCAGGGCTGGTTTTTTATTCTGTTATGGCCAGAAATGCTACAGCTAAGCATTTCAAAACAAAGAAGGCATCGAAATTGCCCAAAAAATACCTTGTGTGGCAAGCAATTTGCACGTGTGTCAAAAAGAGTAAATCTTCCGTCACTAAAGGCACAATCAACAAGAAGATCTATCAGAATGAGTGTCTGCAGAAGCGATTGCTACCCTTCATCAAAAGTCACAAAGAAAAACCTTTGTTCTGGCCCGATTTGGCATCATGCCACTATGCTAAAACTGTGATGGAGTGGTACCAAGCAAATCAAGTGAACATTGTACCAAAAACCTCAAACCCGCCAAATTGCCCAGAGCTACGACCAATCTAGAGATATTGGGCTCTGATGAAGCGGAAGCTTACTGGAAATAAGCAAGGAATCAAAGACATCAAACACTTCCAGCAAGTTTGGACAAAGAAGGCTTCTACGATTTCTGAAGAGTCTGTACAAACCCTAATGGACGGATTTAAGCGCAAAGTTCGAAAATTTTATGCAAATACGGAATAACTATGTTTTTTCTACACGAATTGTTAAAACACATCCCATGAATCTGAAATAAACAACTACGACGAAAATATAATGCGAAATTTATGTTTTATTCATGTTTTGAGGTGTTCCATTAACAATGCGAAAGTTTTCAATACTTATTTTTAGATAGCTTTAAACATGATTTTTACTGTTTCAATGCGTGTGTGTAATCATCAGACTGTATACTCTGAGACGAGGTAAACAAAATATCGGTTTGCGAGTAACAAAGTTGAGAACAATGTACTCAAATTAGGTTGTGATTAGTTTTCTGCTCGCCCAAAAGCCCGTAAAACAAATTGTAACGATTGTGGGATGCCCCCTGGCTACCGTTTACCATATCCAATGTTCACTCCTTGATGGACCACGTCCACGGAAGCAGGGAAGTGGCTGTTTACGGTCTGCTCGCACACCGAAGGTCATCATATCAGTGAGAGACAAAGTGAGGCGAAATCCTATCAGATCGATCCGAAAATTTTCGAAGGAAGCCGATGTTTAAAAAACTACAAGCAACGGTTTGTCAAAGATGATTTGAAATGTTCATCCAGGTCAAGCGTAAAGCGCCACCTTGTAACGGACAGAATAATACAACTACGGCTGGAGCGATTGAAACGTTTGGTATCTGCATTAAAAAAGAAGCAGACCATCATCGTATTCTCCGATGAGTTCACCATCGATCCCGTATCTAACACACGTACAGACAGGTTTATTTCGCCGAAGAAGATGGAGGATGTTCCAGAGAATGTGAAATTCAAGTTTACAAGCAAACATCCGGAGTCATGGATTTCGGGGCAGTTGCGTCAAATGGCTTGAAAATGCCTCCAGTATTTTTCAAAACTGGAATAAAAGTTAATACCGAGGTTAACATGAACATTTTGAAGGACCACGTTCTGCAATGGATGAAAGTCACCTTTGGAGCTCACCAACACATCATTTTACAACAGGACGGAGCACCGTGTCATACCTTAAAAAAGACTCAAGCGTGGCTGAAGGAAAACATGGCATTTTGGTCAAAGGACATTTGGTCTATGCTCTCGGTATGCTCTCGATTCCGTCCTCGTTTGGAGAAGGTGATCGAGAAAAATTGTGGAAATATTGAGTAATATCATCTTGAAAGGACTAATCAACAATTCCCTAAATAAAATTATGATTTTTTTTATTATTTTTTATGAAAAAAACTTATATGAAACTGAGGTTACGGATTTTCGTATTTTTTTAAAGGTCATACTGTAATCAATGTTAATAATGGGCATTAATGGAATGTCTAACATGTACGATATTCATTTCATAAAAACAATGTTTTATTCCTAAATTCCTGGTTCGATCATGTGAATTTTATCACACAATTTCGGTGTACTACAATAGACGGCGGCTTCATTTGACTGTTCCGGGGTGTAACATTGACGAATCGATGCATTTGATGCATCTCTGCTAGAACTAGGGCAAACATTAGCCATTGTTAAGCGATCCAGCCCCATCTATGGGTCAACGCATAAGCTAGGTTATTTCTCCAGATTTATTCCCAGTCTAGTCCCGTTCTCTGATCACTAAGTTTCCGTTCTCTAACCGGTGCTAATCCTTGTCATCGTGTCTCCTTTATTGGCACTTTCCCGAAGGCACCTAACCGGTTGACGGTTGACCGGTTGGGCGCAACTTAGTCTTAAAGTGCTGCAGCAGCCTCGTACGGTACGGGAAAGTTTTAATATTATGCCAATCTATTATGTACTTATAATACAAATGAGTGCAAATTAGGGACATTATTGCCATTGTATATTGCGGTGCCAAAGCACCAACAAACACACGTACAAGTCGATTGCCGCATGCCTTTATCCTGAGGCGACAAATGTGATGTGACGGCAGCGGTCGGATGGACATTCCAAGATAGGGGGAAAACGCACATGCATACATAAGGGTATCTCTTTCTCGTTGTTTGGACATTTGGCCATATGAGAAAAGAAGAAAAAGAAAAGCATAACATGGAGTCAGAGCGAAAAAGTTTGAATTGGCAAACATTTAAACTATGCCAAAGAGCATCATAGGAAGAAGCGAAACAGCGTCAAAATGAATGCGATAAAATCTTGGTGAGCCATCAAAAGGTTTTCCCTTTTTTGGATGCTGTGGCCATGTGACACGCCATAGTAGAAAGAGCCAGGACACAAGCGGTGTGGTGGTGGTACTTCGTTAGTCTTCTCTGCTGTACGCCAATGCCAATATGTCTGTCCTCTCTGCTGCTGCTGTTGCCTGTGTTTAGCGTCCACCACATCCCTGGCGGGCATAAAGCAAATACATCACAGGAGAAAGTTTCCCGTCTAGCACGTGGATCTGGGTGATATAGATATATAAATTTTGCAGGAAAATTGCTTCGAAATTTGCACAAATAATAGGTTCCCATTTCTCACTGCCTATAATGACCTGGGGAATGCAGTGAGGCCTATTCGACGACCAAGTCATTTCAAGTTCTATGGCTGAAAGGCAAGGAAAAGAAAAGAAATGCATATTTTTCTGTTGGCTTTGATTTCTATTGCCGTAAATTTATGCCTCCGTGATTGCATTGTGAGGAATATGCTTGATGGAGTTTGCATTCTTGGTGGTAGGCATTTCTTACAATCCCAAATTATCCGATGCACATCTTCAGTATGAATTGTTTCTGTTCTACTTACTCACTACTTATCCGTTGATATTAATCATTAAAGTGCGATGGTGTTTCAAAGTAGAAAAAAAATATCATGTTACTCTCTGTGATATCAATTGCATATATTTGGAATGCTTGAATTGGCATTAGTTCATGCAAAATAGCATGTAAATAACAAAAAAAAATAAGCATGATGTCACCTTAATTAGTTCTGTCCAACAATTACGTTATTAACGCTTACTAAGGCTACACTGAGCGACCAAATCGAGAGGAATTCATAAAAATATCGTATGGAAATTTGCCAGATGATATTGTTGCAAATTTCATACGATTCTCTAATGGAAAGAAACATCATAAGACGATCACAGAAAAAAAAGTTGCAATCGGGATTTGAACCATGAACCTTGAGATCCAGAGATGAGCCACAATCCCACGAGACTATACACGCTCAATTAATGATGTCAATTGAAAGAGGCATGTTTTTCTCGACCAATGCAACAATAATCATTTCATACGATTTCGTATGGAGTGATTCTTGAACCCTTGGGCTTTGTGCACAAATTATGTAACGCAAAAAACCGGGATTTTGGACCCCCTCCCCCCCTATGTAACAATAAGTAACGCGTGACCAGACCCCCCCTATAATTACGTAACGCTCACGAACACAACCCCTTCATTTCTCAATTGTGATAAAATCATCACAAAAACTGTTATTGTTGTTGTTTTTATGTTTAATTCTAATATACTTGAAATTAGTATTGCAAACATCATTCAATTAATATCATTTTAGTAACTTAAAGCTAACTAAGATAACGAAAAACATTGCACTCATTGTACTGCATTTATTCAGGTTAATGAATGTTCTTAGAACTGTTACAAATATGAAACTAACAAGTTTATTCAAATGTTTTTAAATTATTTAAAGTATCACAAAAAAAGTGTTATTCATATCACTTAAATCAATAGTATTTTATGCAATGCATGATATTAACCTGTTGCCATTATTATAATCTAATTAGTATTAATTATATTTTTTTATATGAGTACTATTCAGAGTTTTCCTTTTGATCCGCGCATTGCATGAATAAGGGCACGCTATTTAAGACTAATTCATGACGGCAGAAACATAGAACAAGAGACGCAGCAAAAAATTCACGCAATACAATTTTTTTTAATTTGTTGTGTTGTTTGAATAATTAAATATTATGGGTAAGCCGTGAGTCAACAATAAAATTTGATGAATCTATACAGAACAATATATTTCTCAGCTTGTAGATGTACGATTTATGGAAAATTGCGCCAATTGGAGATGCAAATTGTCATAAGATACCTTTCGTTTAGTAGATCACATTTTAATAGTACACTGAAAATTAATATTACGGTCGAAGGTAGGAATAACTAATCTATTCGTTGTTTTCTGCAACGAAACTGATTTTTACTTTCTACGAAGCTTCCTTCGTATCAAAAGCCACACACGTAACTGTCAACATCACAAAGCATTTGTTGACACAAAAAGAACATTCGTTCATGCTACGAAAACAATACAAATACCTACGAGTAATTTGTTACCAACAAAAAAGAAACGGCTCTTTGGTGTTTGCATGAACGGCTGACAGTTCTACTTTATCAGCTCAAAATATATTAAAAAAAAAGGCAATCATGAGGAGTTATTCTGCTCTTCACGAAATTAATTTTGTGCATTGTACAAAAAAGGTGTAATGATAGCGTTTTGTTAGAAGACAAGCAATATGAATTTTTCATATAATTTACGAGGCATTTGTTCTATGTGCATAATCCATGGTTACGAAACGAGTGAAATCGAATTTACGAAATCTAACGAAAAAAAATCTAAAATCTAATTTTCAGTGTACGTCTCCATTTATCAAAGCTTTAGAATTTCGTCGGAAATCAGAAGATAGACTACATATTTCTTAAAATTTCAGATGCACCACTTGGACATAAATATGTTTCTATTATGGCCACTTCCATAAGAAATACCTGCGATTGGCCATGGAAGGAACCAAAATTTAAAACTATGGCGATAATTGGTGCAGTATACCAGTTATGGCAAACGACATTAATAATACAAAAACAAAGTTTTGGCTCAGTTTCGAAAGATTTTCTGCAAAATATAGATTGAAACCTTTCATTTCCCAGAATTTTTAAACATAGTTCTCAAGTAGTATAAATTAACCATTTTCTACTTGATGTAGAAGGAGATGTTCGCTCATCACCATGAGTCACCAAGAGTGGACAGTAATGTTTGCTAGAATGAAAGATATGAAGAGAAAGTGTTAAAACTCCCATCAGTGTACGGTAGGTAGGAAATAGAATAGATGTATTGAAAATTGAGTGAACGATTTACGTAACGATTTTGAAACCCCCCCTCCCCCATATGTCACAATAAGTAACGGTTGCTCAACCCCCTCCCCCCCTTCATACGTTACGTAATTTGTGCACAAAGGCTTGTTTTGTGGTTCATAGTTCTGATCGTATGAAAATCGTACCGATAATTTCCTGACTGTAGAAATAGAAGAAAGGGAAATCTTATGCGGCGTATAAAACTTTTTTATTGGGTGACCGTTAAATCGGATTACCGAATGTTCAGCTGTAAGAAATTTGGTAAAAAATTACCGAATACTGTAAAATTTTCTAAGTGTGTATATATGAAAATAGTGTTGCTCTGGGCTAATTCTTCAACTTTTTCCTACAATGCATTTACATAATTCAAATATCGAATTTGTTATGTACACTGTAATATTGAAATGATATCAAATTGGGAACATCATTTGAATATTAAGTTATTCGTCGTTCGCATACCTTAGACGTCAAAGTAAGAGCAATACCAGGTGAGAGAATTTCACAAAATCAATCGAGCACCAAAATTGTATCATAGATGGTATTTTGCAAATCAGTTTCTAGAATGAGTGTTTGGCTTCATCAACGTTGTTCAACAGACGACCATCTCGATAAAAAATCGTTGAATGTGACCATATTTCTTGAGAAAGCCTAAAATTACAAATTTGAGATCTAGTTCTCACAATAATAACTGAAATAAGTCCTTGGGTGAAAGGCTTAACATCCTGTCGTTACAATATTGGTAGATTAATATATTGTTTATTTTCATCTGTTATCATCTTTAAAAGGCAATTTTCACTTAACTTTAATGGGGGCATATGAATATAAACCCTATGGTTTAGATATTTAATTGTACTTCTCGTCTGTATCTATTGTAATTGTATGTGTTTGATATCAAATCAATAGCAAAATTTTAATTTATTTTGGTTTTGGCTTTTAAAGCGTGTTTCGATTAAACTTTGATCAAACAGAAATGTATGTGAGTCCAACGGCTGAAAGTCTCTAAAATAAAGACTAATCAATCAATGTGTGTGAGTCGATCAAAGTTTGTTTTTAATAATACAAATTCCTTTTTTTTTTTTTCAAGTTCAGTTAATACAGAATAAAGCCAAAATATTCAGCTAACCTTCCTTTTTACAAAATTCGAAATGCCAGGTATTTCGTTCAACACCTGCCATTAGATTTTGTACAGTCTCCTTGTCAACTTTATTCGCCGCCGAACGCCAGTTTGCCTTGAACTGTTTCTCGCTCACAACAGCTTTTTTAAGTTATCTTCTTATGGTTCCGCTTGACGATGGCCCAATATTGTTCGATTAAGCGGAGCTCTGGCGTGTTGGGAGGGTTCTTATGATTGGTCACCACGAACGTTGTTGGCAGCATACCTTTTTTTCGTAATGGCAAGATGCCAAAACCGGCCAAAATAGAACGGAACATTTGTGTCGCTTCAGAGAAGGCAGTGACGTTTTTGTAAGCACTCGCTCAGATAAATTTCCTGGTTGACGGTTCCGGTTGCAATGTAAACGTTGCTCTTCAAGCCACAGGTACAGATGGCCACAGACACCAGATTCTTCGTGAACTTTGAAAGTTTAATGTGCTTGAAAATATCTGGCACCTTTCCCTGTCCAGTGGCTGTCCAGGAAGCTGCTTAAAGTCTGCCTTGACGTAAGTTTCATCGTCCTGTACCACGTAATCAAACTTCGTCAGCATCGTTGTGTACAACTTTCGCGATCGTGCTTTGGCCGCCGTGTTTTGTTTATCGTCGCGATTTGGAGTCACCACTTTCTTGTAAGTCGACAGTCCAGCTCGTGTTTTAGATCTATCCACGGTTGAAGGCGCCACTCCCAGCTTCTTTGCGACATCTCGGGCAGAGAGGTTGGGGTTCCGCTCGAAACAGCGGGCAAGTATTTTTGTCGTCGCTGTGGCCTCCAGCTTTCGATTTCTCCCCGATACAGCTTTCCTGGCTGTCGACAAATGTTCACCGAACACTTTAAATACGTTGGTAACGGTTGATTTAGCTACATTTAGCAATTTCGCCAGCTTGGCGTGAGAGTAGTTTGGATTTTCGACATGCACGTGCAAAATTTTGATGCGTTGCTTTTCTTCCTTCGACGACATTTTGATAACTGAAGTGCTAATCTCAAAATCAAAATAGAGGCATGTTGCTACACGCAAACATCTTCATTTTGGGGTGTGCAAAATTTTTTAATGCACCATGAAAGGAAATGCGTCAAGTTTAAGTCGACCAAATTTTGATCGAAACTTTAGTTCAACTTTAGTTTTGTTGTTTACCTATGATAGTCGGATTTTATAATTTGTTATCAATTTCTGTTAAACTTTTGATCGGGTAGTTTTGCATTTGATTATTATTTTTCGCCAAAATAGTACCTTGAAAATGAAAGCATAAGGCTAAAAATTTAGCTATGGTTATAACTAAATTTGTTATGTGATAACAGCTGAAATCGAAATGATATCTGGGATTACAGAATGAGGTTTGTATGATATCAGTTTGTTATTTTAATTTTCATTAGGAAGGCACATTGATTCAGGATTTGTTTATTTACTGCAAATTTTTAACCTTCCTAAGATATTGGGGTCAATTCTGATTCATGGTGCTAATTCAATGTACGTTATATTGTTTTAATTTTTAAACTAATTTGACAGAAATTTTCTGATTGAATTCCTGATTCCTTAAAAATTCTTAATTTTTTTGTTAGATCAGTTTAAAATAGTTGTACAAAAAAGTGACTCATAAGACATAAGGATAATTATTGACTTGGATTGCAACCTTTCGTAGAATTTCTAGATCGTAGAATTTCGAAACTTTAACATAGAGTCAATATTTATGCACCATTTGAAAGGTTCTAATCTCAAAAAGTCATCAAAACAAAACAAAAAACTGGTTCCGATAACATTGTCTCCTGAGAATTTGCTACAAAAAAAGGAAGTTTTAGATTGGCCGTGTTAACAGAAATGCATATAAGACATTCCAGACTCATAGTAGAGAATTGGCGGCTTAAACAAAGTTTCTCAAAACGTAACGAATCATCGTTTGATATTATCAGCCTAGTTCCGAATCGTGCTTCAGATATGGCGCTGCAATCAATCTTTGCCGAATGAAGCTCAAGAGAGTTGCTGTCTTGGGCAAAGTTGTTTTAAATATAAAATGTCGTCATTTTACACTATCAAATCAGTTCCAGTTCTTGCCGCAGAGATGGCGCTGTCTATCTTTGTTAAAGGAAGCTTTAGAGAGTAACCGTCTTGGGTAAAGTTGTTGAGAGTGTAAAATGAAGTCACTTGACATTATCAGATTAGTTCCAAATTGCACCGAAAAGATGGCGCTGCAGTCTATCTTTGCCGAATGAGGCTATACAGAGTTGCCGTCTTAAGCAAAGTCCTTGAGAATGTAAAATGAAGATATTTGAAATAATCTCATTAGTTCCAGATCGTACCGCAGAGATGACGCTGTGGCCTATCCTTGCCAAATTAAGCTCTTAAGGGTTACCGTCTTCGGCAAAGTTTATCAGTATATCTTTTGTCGTCTTTTGAAATTTTCAGATTAGTTACAGATCTTGCTTCAGTGATGGCGCAGCAGTTTATCTTTGCCACAAGAAGTTCCACTGAATTGCCGTATTCGCCAAGGTTTCTAGGTATGCCATTTTTCGTTTTTTGACATAACAATATTAATTTCAGATCTTGCCACCAAAATAGCGCTGCATTCTTTTTAAATGAAGCTCTAGAGAGATGCTGTCTTGGATATAGTCTCTCAGTATGTCATGTGTCGTCCTTTTAGTTCCTGATTTTCACGCAGAGATTGCACTGCAGTCTATCTCTGTCAAATGAAGCTCTGGAGAGTTGTCGTCTTTTGCCATTGTTATATTAATTTCCGTTTTATTATTGCCACAGTTATGGAGTAGCAGTCTACCTATACTAATTGAAGTTATAGAGAGTTGCCGTCTTTGTCATTTTCCGTCTATTGACATTATCAGATTAGTACTAGCACAGACATCACACACCTAAGTTAGAACAAAATGCCTTCAAAAATATGTGTATAAATTCAAATCGAAATATCTTAATACCTCGTTATAAACACTAGCGCCATACAAACAGCATCCCGAGCAGGAGAAAATAACATATAAATACCTAATTTTGATCTTGGTCAAAATCCTTGGTATTAAAAAGCACAGCATAAGAGAATAAATATCTAAGCAAAATACCTAAGAATTGCAAGCAAAATGTCTCTCGAATAACAAAACTTGTTATTTCGGATACCAGAGAATACCTGAGAGGTTCTTTGTTGTTATTGTGTTACCGCAATTTGGTATTCGCATAACATTATGATTACAATTTTATGGTATTAT
This sequence comes from Aedes japonicus, assembly GCA_034211315.2. Lineage (NCBI taxonomy): Eukaryota > Metazoa > Arthropoda > Insecta > Diptera > Culicidae > Aedes > Aedes japonicus. The sequence goes on along the minus strand of JASCZW010000010.1, from coordinate 180,384 downwards.
CCTCAGGTATTTTACCTCTTTATGCAGAGCTGTTTCATACCAAAGCCAGATATCAAGTTATTCGTTCCTGTTCGGGATGTTGCGTTTGCCAGTGGTGAATACAAATACAGTAGGTTTCCGTTTTTGGCAACATGACCTAATAAACCAAGCATTTCTTTAAAGTTATTTAAGTTCTATTTAGACAATTTTGCGATGTTCATGAATTGGAAGCAGTATGTGCTTTCAATATCGTGCGAAACCGGTAAAATGAACCTGCAAAGAGTTTTCGTGAATTTTAGCCTAACCAGTATGAGTTGTTAGTATGAAGTGTAGTTTTGCAATAGAGTAAAATCATTATGTCAAATGACATAATTCAACATTCTGATCAACTTTGTACTAGACAGAAATTCTCTAGAGCTTCATTTGGAACAGATAGATTGCAGCGCCATCTCTACGGTACACAAATCTGATAGTTTAAAAAAAATGTCCTTGGCTTTTTTAACATATTTGAAAACAAACTATTGCGCGATCTCTGATTGTCGTTAGGGGTAATTCATAAACCACGTAGAATTTTCTGGAGGGAGGAGAGCTTTGACCAAAGTCCACTCTCCATATTTTTTTCAAAAATATGTAAAGGAGGGGAGGTCTGAGGTTTTCAAAAATGTGTCTAAGTGGTTTATGAATAGGCCTTAATGGCAAATTACAATCTTCTACATATTCAATAACTTTGCTGAAGGCGGTATCTCCCTAGGACTTCATTTGCCTGACATATACTATTTCTCTGCAGAACAATCTGCAATAAATATGATAATGTGGAATGCCTTTATATCATAGACTGAACAAATGAGCGAATACAGCAATTCTTTAGAACTTGGCTAAGAAAGACTGCAGTGCCATTTCTGAAGAAAAATCTGGAATTAATATTATAATGTCAGAAGACGATCCGTGATCCTCCTTAAGCTTCATTTCTGCTTATTCTATGCTGAGAGATCTGGAACTAATATAAGTACGTCAAAAGACGACAAATATGACAATTAAAAACCTTGCCGGAGATGGCAACTCTCTAGAGTTTCATTTGACAAAGGTAGACTGCAGTGACATCTCTGCGGCAAGATCATGAACTAATACAATGTTGTCAAAAGACGACAAGTGACATTCTAAGAAACTTAGCAAAAAAAATCCAGAGCTTCATTTTGCAAAGATAGATTGCGACGCCATCTCTGTGGTAAGATCTGGAACTAATTGATAATATCACAAGACGACAATTTTATAGAGCTAAATTTGACAAAGATAGACTGTAGCGCCATCTCTGTGGCAATAACGTTTGCATTAAAAAAAAAATAGACTTTTTTCGGATGGTGATGAAAACAAGGCTAAGACAGATAATTGCTTTTGATACATTTCCTACGGAAGGTAATTATTTAAGCTTACTTGCAAGAATTTTGTTGCGCCCTTGCGAGCGGCCTTCCGGCAGTTAACCGGAACATTCGCCATGGGGGACAAAGACATGCGCATAGGCATGTTTTTGAGTTCTTTCTTCGTTTTATTTATCAATTCCTTCTCAGTTTTTACGACAAAATTGTTGGAGTAGATCTTACGCTTCAGGTTGGCTCGAAAATTCTCAATGGGACGTAGCTGGGGGACGTTGGGCGGGTTCGCCGACTTGGGTACCACATCGATATTCAGCCCAAGTAACACACCAGGATCATAATTAGTTGCAGCAACTTGATTATGACTAACAAAGACTCATTTATGTTGTCTAAACCTAATGGCAACATGTGTGCTACTAGGGAGCCGCTTCATCTCCTCCAACGATCGCTTCGAGTAGTGGGCCGACGCCAGATCCGGCCAGAATACCGTGTCTTCGCCATTTTAGTTTTTAATGAACGACGCAACTTCTGGCAGGTATTCCGTACTATAAACTTCTCTTCTCGCTGATTATCAGCCACAGCAGCACCTTCTTGGGGAACTTGATGTGTGAAATGAACTTCATCTTGGAGCTCACTTCCTTCGTGGAGGAAGTAACATACGCAGTGCCCTGCCAGTCGTTGCCTTCCAGGGTGAGTCCATCATCACCGCCCCGTCACGTTTCGCTTTGAAAATCGAGTTGACCATCTTATTCAATCGCTGCCGCTGCGGCATTGCCAGCAGATTCGAAACCAGTGGACGCGACTTCCGCTTCCTGACATGAATGTTCATGTTCGACAGGTACCGATCAAGCGCACGCAGCGATGTTGTCACTTCTTCCCCGGGCCTCCTTTTCAGCATCCTTTGGAGCTTCTTGTCGCTCAGGGTTATCGGCCGTCCGGAACAGGGCTTTCATTCGGTGCTCTGATTGTGGTCTACTAGTGCCAAGATGTTGCAGATGCCGGAACGGGCGTATCCGGTGTCCATAAAGTACCGCACGATGTCTGTTTGGAAGCGGCGGGCTGCAATTCTTTGAACGCGCACACTTCTGAACGGAGTTGCTTCATTGTTCTTGCCATCACGGTTAGAGTTCGACTAATAGAGCTGTCAAATGTTTTTTGGTGACTCATGGGTTACTATGATTGATGCTGCATGGATAGTTTTGTCAGTGCGGGTAAAGACAAACCCATGAAAAATCGGCAAGTTTTGTCCATTTTTTTAATGCAAACGTTATTTGGAACCAATCTGAAAATGACAAAATACGACAAATTCACATAATTAAAAACCTTGTCCAAGAGAACAACTCTCTAGTACTATATTTGGCAAAGGTAGACTGTAGCGCCATCTCTGCGGCATGATCTGGAACTAATAAAATATTTTAAAAGACGACAAATTACGTACTGATTAGCTTTGTCCAAGACGGCAACTCTCTGGAATGTTTTGTTTGTAATGTTCACACATCCAAATCAAAACCTCCTTCCGTTTGTAGCAGATTCTCGGTGGCCAAGTTACTGAAACCAGGTTTCCACCACCAATGTATTTTTGAGATTATAGCCTTTCAAATGGGTTACAGAAATTGTGTCTAGGTTGAAAACTCATAATTTTAGAAAGGGTTGAAATCTGGGTCAATATTGACCCTAATGTCTTAGGTGTCAGTATTTTTTAATACCCGAGGATGGTCAAACTTATATTTGAGAATTACAACCACGAAAAAAAAAACTTGAAAACCCTGCCTTTTTTTTAACAGAGCTTGCTGTGATCTTTTCTGTATTGAAGATCGAACTTACATTTTTTGAAAACAAGTTCGTTTCAGTCAACGAAATTACTTGAAACATTTCGTCAAGACTATTTATTCTGCATACAAATTTTTCTTCTTTTACCGACCAGCGCACGGACGCTTGGTGATGTTTTTTCTCATTTAAGTTTTGCTGTGAAGTATCGGTTTATAAAATACATGCAACTAGATTTATGCTCGTCACCTAGGGTTTGGTAAAATGTATCGTAATTATACCGATTAGGATTCTAATCACAAACTTTTGCAACCACTGCACATGCCTCTGTGGTATCATAATTATCAGGCCTGTCATAGGGTGAAAACATCTGTTCTTACCGCCATAGCCGCGTGCTTCTAGATTTATTCGATGCATCTACTAATATGCTTATGTATGTTTGCGTCTCTCATCAAGAGAATATATAAAATGTACAGAATGAACCAACAGCTTGGGTACATGTATCCAACCCCTGCGGGTCCTTCCTTTGCTCAGTGGAATTTCGGCGGCGGAAAATTTCCCGCCTCCTTGGCGATTTAAAATACGTGGAAGTGTATTTAGAACACTCATTCAAGAGCCGACAATATGGTTATTGTGATGAGAAAACAGCTTGAAACGCCAAAAAAGAATAATCTAGGGACTGCCAGGTCATGTGCAGCACTGAATGTTGCTTTTAAATGGAGTTTGGTAGCTAAAAAATCGCAACTATGTGCGTTCTCTTCTGCGACCTCATCATAATGCGAGCTTCCAATAAGATTCTTCCCTCACCATTTTTGAACAAACGACGACCTCCGCGATACTCTTACCTTTGTGGAACGTTGCTGCAAGCTTACAGACTAAACCATGGAGTCATCCGCCGCAAGCAGGAGGGGAAATTATGTTACATAATTTGATTTATAAATTACTGCAGTATATGCGCTAATGGAAAGTTTGTGACGCAAAACCGCCTAAAGTTCTTCGTCATCTCGTCAATCCCTTGTTGGTAAGCAACAAGGTGGCAGCGGCGGCGAGCAATAGGTGGGGTAGTTTTGATGATTTTCGTTAATATCGAGCGCAGTCCCTTCCTCTATTCTGCTTTCGCTGGCGGAAGAAGACAGTAATAGGACGACGTCATTATTATTATTCCCCCAGTTCTGAGGACGATTTTTTTCTTAATGCGGGACAGAAGAGACTTTGAAACAGCCGCACTGCTATGGAACAGTAGGGTTGGGCCACATTGTGATCATCAAACTAATTACAGTCGAAAATACACATTTCCCAACTTTGGCAAATGTCTGAAGTTTCTGTCACTAACTTTTGCGAGGATCCGAAGAATGAGTATGTGAATGTGTATTGGGGGATGAAGATGATGGAATCTTTCTATCTATTTTTTCGAAGTTTTTACATACATGCATGTCCTATGGCTGAGGCAGTGCTGGAAGGATTGTCTGCTTGTGTGATCCAGTTGTGAAAGTTATTCCTTTGGACTGGTTAAATAAACAACAGTTATTATTTCATTAAATATTTCTATCAGGCAAAGCAATTAAGATAATGCAATCAAATAAATTCCTTGAGTATCCTTTGGGAATTGGAATTACTACAGGGAGAATTGCTGTTTTGCTCATGCTTCGGAAAAAGAAAAACGTATCGCAATCTACGTTGGTTTTTAGTTTACTCATAGTGTCAATTGAATACGATCCAGACTAAGATTATCGAATCATTATATGTAGACATAGATATTAAGCTGAATTTATCACAACTGTTAGTGGATACAAATATAAACATACAATTGTAAAAATAATTAGTCAGCCTTACACCCCATTTAACCATCATTTGGGCACTTGGACGCTTTTTCTTAGTGAAAAGTGTGTTTATGTTTTTACAATATGGCCACAACGACGTGCGCAGATCGATGTAAGCGATTTGGGTGGCTTGTAACATAATAAACTCGGCAGAAGAGTTCAAATTTTGAATGCTTCAATCCGTTCGCACGCTCGACACTTAGGGGAGTGTTAGGTTAAGATCATTTATGACCAACATAAATTTGGGTCATGATGAAAGAGCTTTTCCCATTTGTTTAGGTTACCCCATTTTCCTCTAAAATTGAGAGTGACAAGAATTGGATTCAAAACAGAAAACTGACGGTTTGCACCATGTGGAAGTTATGAATGTATACTGCTTGGAGCTCGATGAGTTTCGTACGGTGAAATGTTTACGTTTTTGAAATTGCCGCCAATGAAGGGAAAAAACAATAAATAATAACTGTGTTATTGTTTCGATTTTCTCCTTAGTGCTTCCAGATTAGGCAGCTGAAGGGAAGGATGTATATTATTATTCTTCTCCCGTTCTGGTGGTTCGAAAACAATTTAATTAAGAAGATAATTTTTCAACAACCAGGCAGGGAGTAGCTCCTTTCCCACTCGCTAGCTGATGCAGAAGAAGATCTCTAGGATTGAAGACGAAGAAAAAACTTTGAAAAGTAGCATACGGTAGAAGGCTTGCATAGGTGCGGCGGTCGAAAATGAAGACATGATGACGCTCGCGTCGTCTGGACGGGATAGAGATTGGATACATAAACACAGAAGAACAATGAAGATCGAAATGTATACTGTGCGGGAAGTGACGTGTTGAAGTGCTGAAACGAATGCAGAACGTAAACAAACCTTTGCTCTTGTATCGGTACGTGACACTTGATGAATCGCATCTTGAAACGAAGAGTCTCTGATTCATTTCCGTAACAGTTCAGTTTCTATGTCGGTTAGCGAGAAGAGTATGATATAGCATAGAGCTAATTTATGGAGGAACTAGGAGCAATACGGTCATCCTTCAGATTTAGTGAACCATTTTCTTGCAATAACAAACTTTAAACCAGTTTAATTGAAATGGAACTTGATGGCAAAACAGACCTTTGACGGAAAACAAGTGAAACAGTTAAATAAAATCTCATTTACCTGGCATGATTTTGTTAAGTTCTCTGGAACTTTTTTTCGATTTGAAGTCAACATTAGGGAACCTTTTTTACTGAATGAAATCTTCAAGAATTATCTAGTACAACATCACTTTTTTTTAACTTAGCTTATAGATTCAATTTGCTAACACCACTCAGGTTAGCTAAACATTTGAACAATTAAAGTCATAACCTGGATCTTCTGTATGGGTTTCAAGATAACTAATGTTCTTGTTTTGCAAAAAAAGCTACTACTCTTATTTTTTACCATATCAAAACAAATGCTCGGTAGTGGTTCTCTTTCGCTCTCTTTATTCCTTCGGTTGGTGTTTTTTTTAGCAAGTTCATTTATTTGTACAGGCTCAATCAAATTAACTTTGCATAGCCATGTTTTCTTTTTCAACATTAATCAATAATCTTTAAAATAAAGTTAAACGAGGAAGAACCGATTACTCGTGGCTGTCTCGAGGTTAGTGGGAATAACCATTTTATGGATGTAAAAGGGAAGTAGAAATTGAACACTGAAAGTTAATTTTAGTTTATAATACAAAATCGAAGGTAATACTCACAAATCCATTCGTTGTTTTCTGCGACGAAACTGATTTGGTCTTTTTATTAAGATACATTCGTAATTAATGACACACACACACAACTGTCAAAAACACGAAGCTTTTGTTGACACATAAAGAACATTCGTACATTGTACGATAACAATACCAATATTTGGTCACAAATTAAAAAGAAACGTCTCTCTGGTGGTTGCGCGAAGGACCGACAGATCTACTTTATCGACTCAAAATGTAATTGACAAACAAAAGCGCAACCACGTGGAGTAGTCCAGTGTTTTCTAATGTTCCTGATATGGGGTTCGAACCTGAATAATTGGAAAGTGCTGATTCGGAATCCGTGGTTGATCTCACTACGCCACACTGACTCGTTAGAACATGTTTGATTAAGGGGCGATATACAGTTAGAACGAGTAAAAAACTCATTATTGAAAATTATTTTTCAAGGGGAAGTTTTTACTCAAATCAATCGAAACTTTTTTACAATTATAAGTGTATCCATGTAGTGTACAAAAATATTTTTTCAATTTTTTTCAACAAAATGGCGGCCGTTAGAGTGCGTTGAAAGAGTCGTTGTATGTTGCTTGTGCTGGCTCTCCTGGTGGTAGTTTTGATCTGAAACCTGCTGTCCAAAAAAAAGTACATTAATTACATTAAAAGTTAGAAGATGAATTAAATAAAACAAGTTAAAAAAATTGCACTTTTGGCGTAACTGTTTTGAAAAAATCCACATTTATTCCGACATTTTATCTCATTTTTTCATATTTTATTTTAAAATATTACAATAAATTTTAATTCATATATAAGGTAATACTAAAATAAAGAAGTCCTATAAGTTTCAGCTTAATCGAATCAGTAGTTTTCGAGTTATCACCGGCATAAACTCCAAAAATGCTGTTTTGAATAAAACGCGTTGAAAATAGGTCTTCTCGGTCAAGCGTCTCTTTATACCTGCTGCGCGCGAAAAAGGCGTCTTCGAAAAACGATGAAAAGAAATACTTGGAGTTCGAATTTCGAAAAAAGGGTTTCAGGAGCGTATTCCATGGGAAATTTTCTAACTTTTTATGCAAGAAAAATAAATTGAATTTTTTGGGCATTCTAACTGTGTATTCCCTCTTAATGAGCATGAAGTTATAGCTCTCGAAAGCACTTTTATTTATAGTTTGAGTTAGATAAATTATTCCCGCCCATACACGGAAACATCATCAAGCATGAGTACGGTATAAAAGGGAAACAGCGATTGGCTGGTCTTCACGAAGTTCATTTCGTGCACTTTACAAAAAGGTGTAATGATAGCATCCTTGTTTACGGAACGCGTGAAAGCTACTTTACGAACATAAATTTTCAGTGTAGGTATGATTTACACACGCCTTTTTATATTTTATTCTTGGTTTTAACACACACTGTCCATTTATTTCTATTTGAAAATTTACAAAAACGAAGAAAAAAAAAATACTGGGATCAAAACTAAAACTAGATATACAGGTTACGCAAACTACAATCAAAGGCTTGTGTTTGTCAAAAACACATAAAGAGTTCCATAAACTCCATATCACGTAGAGCCAAAATATCTTGAACCGACATATTAGGTTGTCCATCTCGAGTCCGAAGGGAACCATAAAGCTCGGTTCTGACTCCACGATGCTCAGCTCAAGACCAAGTAACGTGATCTGCGTTGGTATAAATGAACGTTCAAAGAATATTGATTGGATATGAGGCGAGAAATTACACGAACGAAGTCTCGACCCAAATCCATCTTCCCAAACCAAGATTTCTTCGATACCTTTGGGATGATTGAATGTTGCCATTGCCCCAAATCTTCTTTACTCCATTTACACTGCCAAGTGATGAGTGACTGTTGACGAAAAATAGGAAAAAATCATTTAAGGAGACTTGTCGATCATAAATATCGCCTTCCATAGCCCATCTTTTGCAAGTAAGTTGCCAAGAATATAACAATGAGAAGGGACCCATATAAAAGTGATGATAAAGTTAAGAAAAAGGTGAAGCACTTAGAAACGCCTGTATTTTCAAGAGAAAATACGAGGATTGCTTTGGGTCGATACGAAGACACTGATACTGAATACGTTTCAGTTATGATGTGCATAATCTACTATACTCTAAAACCAACAAAATCGTTCTCTAATACAAATGCGCTCACGCGTCTTCAATCATCCGGTACAATATTGAGTTCCAGAAACTGATTCAAGAAGTTCAACATGCGTGTCTTGGCGACGTCAGGCACTACAGTGTATATAGCAACATAAAAAGAGTGCACGAGAGAGTTCTACCATTGAAAAATCTTATCTATCGAATTCGTGGTCTCACGAGGAATCTTCTGTGCCGGCACAGAATCTGGATTTATTTTTCGCGGAAACTTGATGATCAATTGTTCCTAGATCGAAGTTTAATCGAAGTTTCGCGCGACAACTCATTCACGAATTGTCGTCTCTAACGGCGTTTATTGGCCATAATAAAAATTTCAACATGTTTGGACCAATCGATCGGAAATACTTCTACGCATCAATTTCAATAGAGAACAATATTGATTTTGGGTCAGATACTATTGAAAAAATCGTAAATGTTAGGCCTTGCCTTAAAAAGTCTATTACCTCTTCAGGCCTTAAGGATCATAAATGACCCCAAAAGGAAAATGGCTGTATAAACTAACACACTAAATAAAAGTTTACACTGTCTTAGGAAAATTTGTTCTACACCAATTCTTCCATCGGAAAAATATAAAAACATATGAGTTTAAGGCCCAATTGGGGACATAGAACATTCTAAATATGAAAAAATTGAGGAAGACAAAACAAATGCCTTATTAATAGTATAAAGCGTTGTTTTAGGATGTGCTGCATATTCATACGTTTTATTATATTTTTGGTGATGAACGTTAAATAATGTTGTATCTTTCTAGGATGTTCTAGGTTATCCAAAATGCAGTTAAGTTCAGAACTTCAGATCTTTAGTTGTAATATAGCTTCTAGGGCTATATAAGATTATAATAAAGTGGCTCAAAAATATTGGATGAACCAACAGTCATTATTTGATAATTTTGTGATGTAATAGGAACTTTTTTTGAGTTCAGGACATAAGAGACCTACACAGTTGTAACAGTAGGTTTTTGGAGTATGCAATGGAGCAATGTGCATCTAACAAAAATTATTGAATAAGGTGGTAGATTAACAGACATAATGCGACAATCTTGGGCTATGCCAGTCACCATCTGTAAACTGTCTTCAAGATCAAAACATTAGATCTACAATATAACAGTAGTTTTTGTGCCTATTTATTGTTGTAACAGTACTTTTAAGGGAAATAAAAAAAAGTTACAACAAATATTCGAGCACCTGCAATTAATATTCTTTAAGGTCAACATACAATATAGAGAAATATGACATGTTCTGGGTCATCTAAACTATCGTTGAGATCAGAACATAGAACCTACAGTGGCAACAAAAGCTTTCTGGGCTATGGATTGCTGTATTGAAAACATATATGAAACAAATTTTTGAATATCTTGAAAACATTATGAGATAATCTCTAAGTGTTATCCAAAACTATCCTGAATTCAAAACTGAAAATTCAAAGTTTAAAATTAGCTTTCGACCCTCAAACAAAGTAAACAATATGTATTTCATTAATATAAGTGAGTCTTATGCAAGGTAAACAGATAAAATGATATCTTGGGATGTTATAGGTCAACAAAATGCTCTCTCGAGTTCAGAACTTAGGATCTACAGTCATAACATTAGCTCTATGAGCCAGTAAAAGGTGACGATATGCATACAAACACATTCAATGAATCTTCTGTATAGTCACCAATCATTATCAGCTCCTTTTGGGATGTTGAAGTTAATAAAACTGACTTGAGTTCAGAATTTAGGATATAATGAATATTCTGAAATCACAGACTACGTTTAAGTCAGTCTAAAAACATAACGTCTACAATTGCATAGTAGCTTTATGGGCTACACAAAGTTAAGTTAGTTTGTTGGTTGGCATGAATATTCCAACATTATCCCATAATGTCTGTTGGTCTTTCAATGAACGCCTCATAGAATATATCATAACATTGAAAAGCGGATAAAGCTACTGATACAACTGTAGATCTTAAGTTCTGAACTCCAGGACAGTTTTGACGACCTAGTATATCTAAAAATAATTTCTACTTATTTCAATCATGTTTACGTAATTGTGCCCCAAATCAATCAGAATACGCCAAATTGGCTGTATAATATTGCTTGGAAAATTTTCGGCTTGAAAGGGTTAATTTAAAGAAAATTGCATTTTTCAATCTGAATGGCTTACATTTGATTGCAGTTATACGTCATCATTCCGAACAACCTAATAGGGCTGTAATTTTGTCAAAGAGTTTTAAGGGTTTTTTTTTTGAAATACATTCAATATCCTGAAAATCATTATTTAGGTAATTTTGATTGGATAAGGTTTTGAAATTTTAAACAAAAAAGTCTTCCTACAATAATAATTTCAAGATAATATTCTAGATTTTTCATTCAAAAATTCTTTTCATTCTTCAAAAAAGTGCTGACAAACATGACATTCTCTAGTGTTTTAGCTGGAAATGCTCAATGACATCCTATTTGTATGCTCTTCATTTGTTATTCTCACTGCTATCACTCTAAAATAGTAAATGTCACATCTGGAGGCCAAGGTTCATATCTTGGTGATACCTTATTATTTGTTTATTTGTTAACGATGGTGACAAAATTTGAACGTTCTTCAGTCTCACATATGCAGACGACATGAAACTGTTTATGGAAATACAAAACCACATGGATTTTGATGTTTTTCAACACGAAATCAATAATTTTTACACTCATGCTAAAAAATGCACCTCTATATCGTTTTTGAGAAAGCATTCCATAACACAAAACAGTTTCTCTAGGTAATTGAAAAGTTTCTCTAGTAATTGAAAGATGTCATCAAATTAGAGACCTAGAGTAATACTTGACTCTAAGTTATCCTTTGCTGATCACTACAATAATATCATCTATAAAGCAAATAACATGCTTGGGTTTATTAAAAGATATAGTTTGCATTTCAACGACCCTACATATTAAAAAAACTATATGTGGCATATGTGAGGGCCCATACTAGAATACTGTAGCGTTGTTTGGGCTCCATATCAAGGAAAATATGTAAACCGTATAAAATCGGTTCAGAGACAGGTTGTGTTGTTTTGCTCTAAGAAAATTAGGTTGGACACGTCTGCCATTACCAACATATGAGTCGCGATGTTTGATGATTGATTTAGAAGGACTTCAAAGACGAAGAGAGTTCGCAATGATTGTTCTCATAGCTGATGTTATTGAGCATAGAATAAACAGTCCAGAAATATTAGAAAACTTAAATTTTATGCTCCTACTCGCTCTAAGAAATTGAATTTGTTTTATAAACAATCAAAGAACGAACTATGCCAAAAAGTCTTCAAATAGAATGATGTCCTGTTTCAATAAGTATCTAGCGAAACGATTGATATCACAATGAATAAAAAATACACTTAAAAGTTTTGTTTGTTAGGCTAACTAGACAATAGTTAATTAAAAACTCTGAGATGTTAAGCAAAATTTATAACAAGGTCTACGAAATGATTGACGACAAATAAATAAATAAATAATCGAATTTATTCAAATTCCGTGTTGAATGGCATGTTGTTCTATTATAAATTTATTAATCATCTACTTTGTCCGACGCAGAACAAATGAGGGTTTAGCATTAGTGATTTCACGAATAAAATATTGACCTGTCTAACTCTTTAGCCATAATTTTATCAAAACCTTAGAAATATAACGTAGCTTCATCACTCCAAATTTCCTTCACTTAATTTATGTTGCCAGCTAACGAGTGATTGCTCACAAAATATCGCTTCCCATAGCATCCACTATTTCAAGTGCGTCCGCCTCTCAGTACATGTGGAAACAAAGGGCTAGCAGAGCAGCGATAAAGGTGATTATACAAGAACGAGAAGATAAAGCTCTTAGAGTTTTCCTTGTATTTTCATGAGAAAATACGAGGAGTGTTTTTGGCGGCTTCAAGGAGCAAACAGCCTTCTGAGCTTCATGAGTAACTGAGACTAGCAGTGAAGATTAATTTTTGATCCGTATTGTTGAGTCAATAGTTCCTAAAGTGTAAATTTATTACCACCGATTCGAGACAAAATGTAACAAGCATAAATGTTCGCGTGGAGCTATGAAACGAATTGTATCTTTACACACTCAGATTATTTGCGTGAAATCTCTAAAATTTTACCGAATTCTCAACAGATTACCGAACGTTCAATCCGATTTTACGATTTCGGTACCCCATCGAAATTCGGTAATTTTTTACAGACATCTGTAAATTTCACCGAACTGTTAAATCAGATAACCGAACGTTCAGCTTTTGAGAATTCGGTAAAACTTTACAGATTTCCGTAAAAATTCCAATTGTATACCAAAGCCTGCGAACTCCTCTTATCAAACACGCGTTATTGAACAACGTACCATGATGAAAACCAAACCGTCCACGTTAAGTTTCGGGTTGCCGGCGAAGAATACTATGACTTAATTTGACAGCTCTTCATTTTACGCGTGTTCTGGTATATGTTATGAATTACGCAGCGATATTATATCTTTTCACCAAGTGCATCAATGAAAAGGTTGGACAGAAGAAAAACAAACGATTGCGACTAAATGTTGTACGGTCCCAAAGGTAGCAAATTACAAGCGGCTCGTGAAAACTCGAGCTCGTAACTTGTACGATGAGGTTTTGAGCAAAAAGAAACGAGTATTATTGTGGATGATTAAATCTATGTTAAGCTGGACTAGAGCTGTCAAATGTTGTCTGCTGACTGACTGGTTATTATGATTGATGCTGCATGGGTAGTTTTGTCAGTGCGGGTGATGGTAAACCCATGAAAAATCGGCAATTTTTATCCAATTTTTTTAAAGACAAACGTTATTCGATTTGACGTACGTCTCGTCGTCTATCAAAACTCATCGGTTCGGCTTTTGGAGGAGAACGTTATACAAGTTCCGTGATCGTATTTTCGTGAATCCGTCCTTTTAGGTGCTTTCTGCTTCTTGTAGGTCCTGATATTGTTACTCCTGACACTGAGTTAAAATTCAGCAGCTTTCATAAATTTGTAACGTGCTTAGTTTTTGGCTTGTGTTTTGGAGCTACAGGTTTTGATTATTTCAAGAACTGTAAACCTTCAAGCCTAAAATTGAAAACATATGGTTGCTATAAAAGTTCCTATAGTTTCGGATAAAAGCTTCACTTATAAAAATGATATTAAAGATGAAATGTAGATGGCCTAAAAAATTAAGTCAACTGTATATAATATTATATATAATTATTATATATTTAAATTATAATTAGTATGAGTAAAGTTCAGTTAGTTCAAGATTTAGAGGGTTCGATATATCATAAGTTCAATCTCATCGATCATTTCTGTTCCAAGTCGGCTAGGTTGAAGTTAGTTTCCATGATAGTGCAAATTCCTTAAATGATTGAGTTCTTGGTGGATAGAATCACGAAAAGCGAAGACTCTTCCTTTGTGATTTTTAATAGAATTTAAAAAAAAAAAGCGTCCAACGGGCGCTTTTTCTATACGGGCTAAAGCCCGCCGGTACATTCTTCCGACAGAATGAGGCTATGGCGCATATCCGGAGTACGTCGCTCGTCGAGGCCCGCCAGTTGCTGGTAGTCAAACGGGGTCGAGAAGAAGTACTGGCCTGCCTGCGTTCGTTCGCGTTCGATCTGGTAGAGTACCGGTCTGCCGACGCCTCCCCGCATCTCTAGTTCGGCCGTAGCGAAAAACCAGCAACTCCTGTCGTGGTGAAGACCACTGTTGCAGTACCGTCGCGAGACAACCGAACATCGCACACCTTTCGTGCGTCCCTCGGTCGACGAACTATTGCCGGTGCAACATAAGTAAAACCCTGCGCAGGTATGTCACTTTCATGGCCGCAACACACAACATACACACATACACACATAACGATGCTAGAAAAAATGAATTGACAAATTAAAATGAATTCTAAATGAACTTATGCCTTAGTCTCATCATTTCACACATACTGCGCACTGTGGTTATGTAGTCCGTCCGGGTGCTTCTACACTCAGATTACTACGTTACGTTCTACGTTCATTTCGCTTGCGTTTCACTTTCCTCAGTTCATTAAAATTGTGGCCATCGCGTTTGATACGATACCGAGTAGCCGTTCATTATATCCTAGGGATTTGTGTTCATGCTTCAAACAGCTTTGTCGGGCAATACAATTAGACACGAGCAGTGGTCTCTCGTATTCGAGAGTGGCGCAAAAGCCACTGGTTTGCGACAGTTTTTTGATGTAGACTACGTCTTACGGCAAGGGTAGGGATGTCAAATGAAAATCTAAAATATTGCGATCGTCACGAAAAACCGTACGTTTTGTACGCGAATAACTCAAATAATCCTCAATAGATTTACATGATTTCTTCTTCAATCGGTTGGAAATTTTACCGCGCTCTTAATTCAATTGTCAAACATTATTCTCAAGCAATAGTAAACTATTGAAAATAACGCAAATAAGAGGTGATGTCTTATAATGTCATTTTGCAGAGTAAATTTACCAAATTTCCTATCACAGATTTCAAATCGAAGCAACGAACGTCTTGCATCATCTTCTTCTTTTTGTATTAGAGAGGGACTTGAACCAATCATGTGTCATGCGTCTCATGTGAATGAGGCGGGTATAAAACGCACACTTAGGAAATATTTGCCTCATTCGTTTGGCAGCATTGAAGCCGTGCGGAGCTGGTTGCTGGGAGCTGAGCCAAAATAGAACGGAACAATTGTAGTCGCTTTCAGGAAAGGCAGTAAACGTTTTTGTAGGCACTCGCTCAGATAAATTTCCTGGTTAACGTTTCCAATCGCAAAGTAAACGTTGATCTTCAAGCCACAGGTACAGATGCCTCGCCACACCAGATATTTCATCGTGAACTTTGACAGTTTAATGTGCTTGAAAATATTGCCACCTTTCCTGTTTCCTGGGAAGCTGTTTAATATCTGCCTTGACGTAAGTTTCATCGTCCTGCACCACGCAATCAACGCGTCGTCAGCATCGGCGTGTACAACTTTCGCGATCGTGCTTTGGCCGACGTGTTTTGTTTATCGTCGCGATTTGAAGTCACCACTTTCTGGTAAGTCGACCGAGTCTAGCTCTATTCACTGTTGAAGGCGCCACTCCCAGCGTCTATGCGACTTCTCCGACGGTGAGGTTAGGTTCCGCTTGAAACAGCGGGCAACTCTTTGCCGTCGCTGTGGCCTCCGGCTTTCGATTTCCGGTTGTCGACAAACGTTCACCGAACACTTTGAATACGGTGGTAACAGTTAATTTAGCCACATTCAACAATTTCCTCAATTTGGCGTGAGAGCAGTTTAGATTTTCGCCATGCACGTGCAAAATTTTGATGCATTGCTTCTCTTCCTTCGTCGACATTTTGATAACTGAAGCGCTAATCTCAAAATCAAAATAGAGGCACAATGCTACACGCACACATCTTCCAAATGAGGGGTGGCAATTTTTTTTACTGCACGATGAAAGGAAATGCGTCAAATTAAGTCAACCAAATTTTGACCGAAACACCCTTTAGTTCCAGCACAGAGAACACACAGCAAAGTTAGAACAAAATGCCTTCTAATATTTGTGTACGAATTCAAATCAAAATACGTTAAAATCTCAGTTAAAAACACTAACGCCGCTCAAACAGCATGTTTTATTAACCAGCTGTGAATACAAATACAGTAGGTTTCCGTTTTTGGCAACATGACCTAATAAAACCAAGTATTTCCATGGAGTTATTTTAGTTCTATTGAGACAACCAGCAAGCAAGCAAAGAAGGCAAATAATAGGTTTTGGAAAAATAAAAAATAAATTAAAAATGACAAGCTATATTGCCGACCTTTGACAAATTCAATAGTTTTGATAGAAAATGCAGCTCTCTAGAGCATCATTCAGCAAAGACAGACTTAAGCACTACCAAAGTGGCACAATTAGACTAATCTGACAACCTCAAATATATATATATATATATATATATATATATATATATATATATATATATATATATATATATATATATATATATATATATATATATATATATATATATATATATATATATATATATATATATATATATATATATACTATATATATATATATATATATATATATATATATATATATATATATATATATATATATATATATAATATTTATAAGAATTTATCATATATGAACCAACCTTTTCTTTCCATACCCATTGCAAAGAATAATGATATTTTATAAAACTGCCTCTCTTTCTTCTGCGAGAATCATATGTTTATATATATTTCGATTTCCTTAACGTCAAGATAATTTAGATAGTTTGTATAGAATAACCTGTGATGTCATAGCGGCTTGATCGAATCAGAAATCTCGCTCAAGTGTATATAACTGCAAATTGCTTAATAAAATCTCAATTTCTTTCAGTAAACAGATCAATGTGATGTCAACGTGATTTGGTCGATAATCACTTAATTGATGACAAATTTTGCACACATTTAGGCAGAATGCAAAACATGCATCCCTGTTAATCTTTTCGCAAGAAATCATTTAAACCTTGCCCATTAAAACACTCAGTGGAGAACCAGTGATAACCAATAATCGTAAGAAAACAAAAACTAAATCAAAACATATTGTTGATTGAAATCGCCTTAATCAATCTTCGGTCAAATGACTTTGCTAAGCATCAAACAATACACAATGGCTTTCAAGTTCTTAGAATATAAAGTTTAAGTTCAGTCTTAGGGATCACCAAAATTAACTATCCAGCATTTTTTACGCCCTGCACCTTTACGAAAGCATTTGGCTTACCACTTACCCTTCAAAGAATGCATGCAGCACAGTTCATCCGGAGAGCTCATTACATTAATAATGTTTATTTAGAACGTTCCCCTTTGTGTTTCTTATATCGTTTAATCTCAACGCGTTGCAACGGTGAGGACAGTCGTTCGCTGCATTACGAATGCAAAAAGAAGCAGGATGAATGTCATATAAAGTCTTAAAATAGCAAACGCACTATTTTCGTTTCCAAAAAGTGGAAGTAAACAAACGTCGACGGAAGGGTCGACGGCTAGCAGACAGCATGGAGCATTATTAGACTCAGATGGAAATCTCGAGAGTATCGGTTTGCTCCGTTTTGTTCATTGGCGCGCCGCCTGCTGGTCTCATGGGGAGAGCAGATGAATATATTAGGGTGGTTCAAAATGTCGTTTTTGCTCCACCTCACTCAATCGATTTCAAATCAGATGCTGACGCTTCTCCCTAAATTTGAGCTCAATTGGGCTCGGACTCCAACTGCATTGGCCTTTTGAAGTTTCTATGTGAATAGCTATAGGGTAATACACTTTTTGTTCTCACCCATCTCATCGGTTTAAAAACATACGAACATGTTTGCTATTTGTGCTTACGACAGTTTTGTCCAGCATCAATTTCCGATATAATCTCAATGCGACTGCGTATCGTTAATATGAGATATTAATTTATTAGCGAGTGAGATGAATAGAGCCAAAAATCAAGACTACTGTTCATACCACACGCAAGCAGTGTTGCCAGGACAGCCGTGGATCATTGTTATGAGAATGTTGTTATCAGCTGTAGAAATTATATAAAAATAATCTTGGGCAACGTTGGAGCTGCATAAGTTTCACGTATGCACAAACATTGTCGTAGGCAATTCTAACAGAGAGTTTAGAGGGTACAACAAAAAGTTCGGTTTTCCCAAAGTAATCCCCTTTGAAACGTCCCCTTAGAAGTGCCAGTGCAGTTCGAATTCTCTACGAATTAAGGCCGAATTTTGAAACAAGAGTCAGGAACTGATCCAAATTCGATTGAGTGGAGTGGAGCTGGAATGAAATTTTGGATCACCCTATGAATACATACATACATACATAGATGATATCTGCGTGGGTTAGACTGGCTTCCAGGCTGGCAAATGCCTACTCGACGCGTGCTGGTTTGTCACACATTGATGGTGAGTTTTTTCTCTCTCTTTGTATCAAATCGAGTTCACAGATTGTGCTTACTGACTTCACGAGAATTGATTATGTTTTGACAATCGTGATCGTCTCGATAATTGCCCGGTAATGTTTCATGGAGTTCGCTTGAGATTGATGTAGCACTAATGGGCACGTTATTTATTTCATGACATTGGCTATGTTTGATTAACAAACTTTATAAAGGGGAATGTGAAGAGCATAAATATTGTTATCCAAATAATATGAAACTTTTCATATGTCTACGATCTGGTTTGTTACGGAAAAATGTTCTTCAATAACAAAATATGATGTATCATACCTAATTGGAAATAAACATTTAGACAAATAAAAAGGAACGATAATTAAATTAAATCAACTCAGTGGATACAGAGGCTTTATTTCCACTTAGTTAATTAGCTTAGAAGAAAGATATGATGGTTGATATTTTTAACCTCATTAAACAGGTTTTTTTTTGTTATTATAAGCACATCTTAAATTTTTTATTAGGTGAATTTTCTATTGATTACTTGAAGGAATATTTTACCCCCACCTCCCCCTTTGAAATATTTTTTCTTTATTTTGTTTCGTAGTATTAAATACTGAACTCTGCGTTTTGACGTAGACTACGTCTTACGGCAAGGGTAGGGTGTCAAATGAAAATCTAAAATATTGCGACCGTCACGAAAAACCGTACGTTTTGTACGCGAATAACTCAAATAATACACGATAAATTTACATGATTTCTTCTTCAATCGGTCGGAAATTTTAACGCGCTCCAATTCATTTGTCAAACATTATTCTCACACAATAGTAAACTATTGAAAATAACGCAAATATAAGTTGATGTCTTATAATGTCATTTTGCAGAGTAAATTTACCAAATTTCCTATCACAGATTTCAAATCGAAGCAAGGGACGTCTTGCATCATCTTCTTCTTCTTCTTTGTATTAGAGAGGGACTTTAGCCAATCATGTCATGCGTCTCTCCATGTACGTGCAGTTGAGAAAGCACACTTAGGAAATATTTGCCTCATTCGTTTGGCAGCATTGAAGCTGTGCGGAGCTGGTAGCTGGTCGCAGGCAGCTGGTCGCAGCTGCTTCATTCGTCCGGCAGCGGAGCTGGTCGCAGAGGCAGCTGGTGGTCGCCTAGCAGCTGGTGGTGGTAAGTACCAAGGCCCTCCCAAACAGCGATCGTCGCGATGAGGTAAAATGGCGGATTATGGGGGTGCACAATCGCGTGTGCAAGCCGCCATCTTACCTCATCGTGTCGATTGTTTCGCAGCGACTTCGAAAACGCTGCTGTTTGGGGGAAAGCGTCCTTGGGGGCAAGCAGCAGTAGGCGGAAATAATCTGTCCTTTTGAGGACAATAAATTAAAATAAAAGAGTTGTTTATTAAAGAATTAATTTTAAATTGGAGGGCGAGCCGTCGGTAAAAATTTTACCCAGCTGGTTGGCGCACCCCACTAATGATGATAAATGAATGTTTATTTTTCATTATTTGGTGCTTAATTTAGTTATTAAATTTTCAATTGACACAGGTTTCTCTTTTTAGCTTTGGTGCTTTTGTATAAATTTGATAATGGTATTTTAGTATTCTAGTCCTACATGACTTGTTCTGAGAGAAGCCACCTTGGTGGTTTAAAAATAAGAAATTGAAAAATTTGAAATAACTACCTACTTACAACTACAGCTTAGCTATACCAACAGCTAACCTAATCTACTATTTACAACTAACCTAATATATACAAAATGTTTATCAGGTCATGTTCTGAAATGATGGATTTCTGTACAAATTTGTTCCTAATTTCAGCAATTTTCAAATCTATTTTTGGAATGTTCGCCTCCAAGTGTAGGTCAGATGTCCTGGTGTCAAATGGGCGATCAAGGGTCATCCTCAGCGTTTTATTCTGCGCGACTTGCAATTTGTTCCTGTGAGTCTGTGCACATGATTCCCACACCGGAGCTGCATAGAAAATTGCAGGTGCTATGATTTGTTTGTAGACAGCCAATTTATTAACCCCTGAGAGGCGGGATCTGCGACAAATCAGAGGATATAAACTTCTAACTAAAGCGGAACACTTAACTAACGTTCTTTCAACATGCGATCCGAAGAGAAGTTTTTCGTCAAATAATAGTCCTAGATAAGTAACTTCGGCAGACCACTCAACCCTTGTGTAATCAATAACCACAGTACAAGCGGGAGCTGATTTTAGTTTGACAGATTGCCTACGGAGGAACATTATTGTTTGGGTTTTGGAGGCATTGATCTTGATTTTCCATGTCTTCGCATAATCAGCAAAGGTGTTAAGGCATCGTTGAAGTTTGTTTGTTATTTCGCGAGGCATCCTTCCCTTGAAGGTAATTGCGGTATCATCTGCGAACAGGAAAAACACGCATCCTTCATCAAGACGAGGAATGTCGGGAGTGAATATACTATATAGAACGGGGACCAGCAGGCTTCCTTGCGACACTCCTGCTGGGATTGGAAACGTATCTGAAAGACAACCATTCAACGATACCCTAAACGACCTTTTCTGAAGGTAGTTACGGGTGATTTTCACAAGATGCAAAGGAAAGTTGAAGTTACAAAGCTTGAATACAAGCCCGTCATGCCAGACATTGTCAAACGCTTTTTCAACGTCTAACAATGCCATGGCTGTGGACTTGGATACAGCTTTGTTACTTCGAATGTTATTCATCACCCGCACTAGTTGGTGAGTGGTGGAATGCCCTTTCTGAACCCAAACTGTTCCGGAAGGATAATGTTCTGTTTCTCGATAAACTTAAGCAAACGATTCAGGATAAGTTTCTCAAACAATTTGCTCAGCGCTGAGAGGAGGCTTATTGGTCTATAGCTTGAAGGCGATGTTGGATCTTTCCCGGGTTTGTGGATTGGTATGATTTTAGCTATCTTCCTTTTGAGGACAACCAATCCAGTTCAGAGAGTTGTTTATATACGATTTAAATTATTATTTCGTTCGGTTTGTGCGTCATTTAATCTAGTGCCGATTTGTTCGTCACGACTGCAAAAACGCTACTGTTTGCGGGAGAGCATGGAGATGAAAGGCGAGCAGGACAATTCTCCGTCGGTGAAAATTTTTTTCCTAGCTGGTTGGCGCAATCCGCGATGAATCAATAAAGCCTGCCGGTGCTTTGATTTATTTTCACTCAAAAATCCTACCAGATACAAATCCATCTTTGCTACTTTCAATTTAATATTCTCAGCTTGAGAGTTTGTTTAATTGGGATTTTCGTTTCAAATTGTCGATTGGCAGCCAGTGGTATTAGCAAAACTTGTTTTCCCTTCGTCGCATACTTTAAAGCACACAAATTCCCTATCACGGACACCATTTTCGATGTCGAACATGAACCAAAATTCTCTGTAAATTCCAATTAGTAGTGTGTTATAAACAGTTGTGCTGTTGTGTTAACGATTCGCGTTGGATAGAGTCCTACCTCTAGGAAGAAAAACTTTTTGAGAAACATACTGAAAGTGAGAATGCCTAACCGATTTGATCCGGAACGCTTGCGGAGATTCAGAAAGCGCATAAGGAGCGAACATACGGGAAATCGCACTATGTACAGGTATGATTTAGAATTAGATTTCTTTGTTTGTTTGTTTGATATATTGTTCAACACTATATATGTTTTTGCCAGGTCTCACAATCAAACAGATAAAATATTTTATTGCACGCAACCTGGTGAAATACATCAGAAAAGTATGCCTGTTATTGTGCCTGGCAATTTAAACATCATTGTCTGGCAATTTAAACATCATTGTTCCAAAGCCAGAGAAACTTCCCTTCATTGATTTCATGAAGAAGTACCTTTATCTCGACTTGGATTTGAACTGTGATCAAACAACCAGTCGTGATGAAGATTCGGCCTTCGTTCGTGACCACCGTTTGCAATGCCTACAATATTATGCATTTTTCTTGAACCACCGTCCTCCGATTTTGATTTTCGACGAATAAACATTTCGTAGTGTCAAGCGATTATGATTATAAGAATGAGCAAAACTATCATTAATTTAATAATTTTATATTCCCTAACAGATCCTCAACTATCTTCTAGGCCTTAAAGATAGTCCATCGTAAAACGTGCAACCGTGGCCGTGTCATCATTTAAACCAAAAGGCCCTTTTCAGGGCCACCAAAGAGTTATAAAAAGTGTACAAGAGAATTTTCCCACGCACTGACTTTATAAAACAAACGACCCTTTTTAGGGCCACCAAAGAGTTATAAAGAGTGTACAAGAGAATTTTCCCACATACTGACTCCATAAAACCAAACGGCCCTTTTCAGGGCCACCAAATAATATCTCAAGAGCGTACAATAGAATTTTCTTACATACTGGCTTCAAAAAGCTGGTCTAATGTCCCATAAGAGCCGCACCCGTCATACTGTGACTTAAACTGCTTCTATCGGTAAGGGTAAGCGACCGGCACGAATAATTGAAACCCTTTTAACGCTAATAACCCGAGAAGAGTTTAAGATCAAATTGAAAACTCACCATGATGTTGTGCAATTGCCCATTATGATTACTCAGGTTGCAATCGTTTTGGTAGTTTTAACGGTTAAAAGATTAAAATTTATAGTAAAAATTTATACCTGTGACATCAAATTTAAAACTGATCATGCTATCACTGATTGAAAACTCCATTTTCTGTACATTTTTCCTGTTGATAGCAAAATGAGTATTCTAGTTGATAATCTGTCCAGATAATGAAAGCAAAGCGACCTTTCTCAAAGAAAAGTGAACGCAAGATTACAGCAAGATAAAAACTAAATGTGATATCGAATTTGACAATAGTGAAGTGAAATCAAATTTTGATATTAATTTGATGTTGATATTAAAATAAAGTTTCGAATTGCTATCATTATGCTGTGAGACTTTACTCGGGAATAGCCACACAGAATTTCTCTGACATTATAATGCATCACTTGGTTTAACGTAGTCTACGTCAACCGGTCGTGTCTTGTACACAACCCCACTGATTTTTATTTAAATTAAGTGTGGAGTGACGGGAAACACCACAGAGATATTTCCTCAAAAAGATAACATGTTCCTTAAGTATACCAATGGGTCTTTCGAAAAATATGCGTTTTTAAAGTGGAATTGAAAACAATTTGCTCGCGATTACTTGTGATAAATCCTAGAGAGTTTGAGCTGTTTAGTGGAATACCTGTAACTAGAAATGAGAAGAAAAATTAGTATTTTCCATTTAAAGATAGTTGGAATTAAATGGAAAATACTAATTGTTCTTCTCATTTTTAATTACTTGTGAAAGTATAAAAAAGTGTCGCAGCTTTTTTTAATGTCTTAGCATTTTAAAAGTGTTACCCTAAAATGTATTAGCTTTTCAATTACAATTGTTTTACTAGTATACTCGTGCGCTTTTCAAAAATTGTTTTAAAGATTGTGAAACATAAAAAGCGCTTTAAAATAATTTGAAATGCGTTATTTAAAAATGATAAATGTTTCTAAAATATCACTCAAGCATATGGATAATTTCTTCTTTATATTGAATCACTGCATGTTTATTAACACAAACATGCCTGATCCCTCTCTTAGCAAAAATCTGGATGTTAATTTGCCTGTCATTCTGCGAAATATTTACTAAATTGGATGCAACCTTTTGCAATCGATCACAAATTTATCTTGGGTTTTTAAAACAGTATCGGACATTCCGAAATTTTACGTAGTTACGGAAATATTCTGGGGAACCGTGGGGTAAGTACCCTTCCCGGAACACTGACCATGATCAAAACGGAACCAAAAAATGGCTTGCGACACCTCAAACTTTATGATTTCACGAAACAAGACCATTGTGGCAATTCTGGAAATATTTGACCATTGTGGCCTCTCCGGGTTGTCTTCCGAGAGCCGGGTTCCACCGGGAAAGTGGTCAGATTATGAACGTTACCAAAATATGGCTTGCGACACCTCAAACTTCATGATTTCACGAAACAAGACCATTTGTGGCCACTATGGACATATTTGGCTAATGTGGCCACTCCTGGTAGGCTTCCAGGAAGTGAGATCCACCGGAAAAGTGGCCAGATTTTGAACGGTACCAGAACATGGCTTGCGACACCTCATACTTCATGATTTCTCAAAACAAGACCATTGGTGGCCATTAGATGGTTGTATCTCGTCTTGGAGTATATGTGTTTAGGATATTCTTATGTATCCGGTCCGAAAGTTTCCAACAAAGCCTTTGTTACATTTGGGCATATTCCAAAATTCCAATTAACTTATTTTGTCTTGAAAAGTTTCATGAATTTTAATGATACTTTTCTTGATGTTCCCTTTTTCTAGTAAAATTAGAGATCATATGTCTTTATATGCACCTGCAAGTAAGCTACAGTTATATAGTACATTTAGTTCATAAGCTAAACACCTCAACCACAAATAATGCACTCGCTATGTTGGTTCCTCTGACCTGCCGCTGGTCATTACGCCATCTGTTTTGGGACTCTAAGACGATCTGAGAGACGACTGGGCTTGCAGAGTCCCAAATGTTCCGGTCCGATATAATCCGGAAAAGGTTTTCTGGGGTTGTGCCTCGACCACTCACGGTCATCATGCCGTTTTACGTGCCGTCGAAGTGAGGACATTCAAAGAACAAATGTCCTGTACACGCGGAGGACTCGGCATGAGTTAACCTCTGCAGGTACTGTATAAAGTAGCCAGGGCCTGAAAGGATCTGTGTCGAGTGGAAGTTTACAACACCGTGTTGCTGACCGACCCATCCGGGTAGCTCCGAAATTAGTCGATGAGTCCACCGACTTTAGATAAACCTCTTCATTTCCCTCTGCTACTTGACTATTGGTCACTTAGGTCTTCCAGATACCTTTTGTACCACGTTGTTCGAAGCACTACTCTACGTCCTCTTTTAAGATGATACTTATTGGCACCATCTCCGCTATGACGCTGACCACTCTTATTCACATTAGTCTGTGCGTACCTAAGTATCTCTTAGTACTTAAATCGCCATGCTGACCTGCCATATCTAGGTATGAACAGGGTGACACTGGCCTGGAACTTTCGCTTTGCTCCTTGCACCTCCGAGTTATTCAACATCATGCGGGATAATGGCGATATAGCCATGGGTAGACATGGGGGTCTCTTTGCAGGCATAATCGTGGCCGATAAATGGCAGCTTGTTGTCGATGATAGCCCCCAAGTACCTCAGAGACCGCTTTGAGGTGATGGTGTAGTTATCTGCACTAACCTGTTGCTCCAATTCTTCTTTTTGTTGTTGATCACAGTAACCCCTGTATTGTGACGGGCTAACTAAAGTTTTACTGAGCTAATCTACTATGCCAATGAAGTGTGTGGCCGTTAACTCCATCTCTTCTATGGTTCCATCACCTCTAGGATGATGTCGTCCGTCAAACTGACAATCTTCACCCTTTTAGGGGATATCAGTCGCAATACTTCGTAGCGATCTAGAGTACTGGCCTAAGATCAAACCTTGCGGAACTCCTGCGGTGACTTTAACACGTTCCTGACCCGATTCTGTGTTGTAAATGTGTTCCCGATTCTGGAAGCAGTTTCTTACAATCCCACAATACTAGGAATCCAGAGAAGTAGGAGCTTAGGAGCGAGTTGGCGATAGCCTCTCAACTGGCGCTATTGAACGAGTTTCTCTCGTCAAGGGTGACCCAACAGTGCACTCTCCGCCTCTTGCAATGAGTTGCCACCCTAGTTATGGACACCATTGGCTTGCCCTCACAGTAGCCCAACTAATCGATTGATAGGCCGCTTGTTCTATCCGTGTAATTCGTTAGCCTGTTGAGGATTACCCTCTCAAGTACCTTGTTCACGGTGTCCAACAGGCTCATGTCTTGGGTATCAATACTCGTACAGACATCTTTGCATTTTCACCCTGAACATTTCTGGAGCCAGCAAAATAGCCGTCTTGATGGCGAGGTTTAGGATACCATTTGGTCATGGCGCCTTGTTCACCTTCAGCGGCTTTGCTTTACGATGAGTGCACCGTTGCGCTCCCCATTGTAGCTCGGCCTTTATGGTCAATACTCGAACGCTGATAATGGGGCAAATATACGATAGTGAGAGGTCAGGGACTTGGCTCGGGGCTCGGAAAGAGGTTCCAAATTATCACCTGTAGGAGCTCTGGTTATTACTCGGTAGGAGCCACCCCTCCCTTGGTTTTGGAGATTACCATACTATAGGCGACACTTATGGGTCGGTATGGACTTTCAAACACAAGCCCTAGAAGTAAGCTCGTTTGCTGGCCTTTACCTTCCTCTTTAGTGTGACTTTTGTAGCTTTGGTTGTGGAACAACCTGAGTAACGCTGATTGGGTGGATTGGGCGATCAACCCCTGAGTGTGCAGGTTGAGCTTCAACGGCCGGATCTTCACATTCAACATCATTAGCTTGCGTAACCTTTACCTGGGAAGTTGATATTTTGATGACAAAGAAGAATTCTAAGCGCACCGCGAGCTGGAATACAATCGCTGCCCATGACATCAAGATCATCATTGGGGATTTCAACGATCACGTTGGCAGGAGGAGGAATTTAAACCAGTGATTGGAAATTTCAGTGCACACCAGTTGACTAACGACAGCGGCCTTATCGACTTCACCGCCTGCAACAACACGACCTTACGCACAGCCTCCCACATCCGTACACCTGGAGATCACCAAACCAGATGGAATCACAAATCGACCACGTTTTGATAGCTGGTCGGCACTTCTTAGACATCACCGACATCAGAACCTGTCGAGGGGCCAATATCGATATGGAATACAACCTAGTCACGGTTTTTTTTTTGTTGGGGCGTAGAACTACTGCGTCCACTGAGTTGAACTTTTGTGGTAGTTACGGTTAGGAGATGCCCAAAACTGTCCGTAGTGAAAAACTTTTTTTTAACGACAAAAGCCACAGTTCAATTTTTCGCGGCTGAAGCAACATGATGTCACATAAGGCTACGCGCAATCACTCGAGACTCCGCTGTAGGAAGATGGCGAACTGGACGAAGCACCTTTCGAGGACTGTTGGAACACCGTGACAACAGCTATCAACAGCGTAGCAGAGAACGTCTTAAGGCTTGCTCACAATAGTATTCGTACGGACGACTGTGAGGTGACCGAATCTGAATATGAACATCTGAATGGAATTCTAGAAGATTATCAAAACAGCGATGGAAGTGCCGCCAGCAACGCAACAAGTGACGAACTTGTGCCACCGCCAACGATAAGTGAGGTTAAGGTTGCCATCAAGGAGCTGAGAACAACAAATCGGTTAGGAGAGATGGTATCGGAGCACTCAACAAAATGGGCCCGGACAAGTTGTTCAATTGGTTGCAACGATGATAGACAGGAATTGGGAAACCAAATAGCTACCTGTTGAAAGGAAGAATGGGGTATTTGATACAGTTAGCCGAAAAGAACAATGGAAGATCATAGACGAGAACAGTTTTCCGGGAAAGCTGACTCGACTAATCAAGGCTACACTGGATAGAACCCAGTACTGTGTGAGAATATCGGGTGGATTATTGGATTCATTCGATAGGTTCAACATTGCTCTTGTAGGTATTATGGGACGAGCGGCGTTTAACATGCGGGGCACGATTCTCATCAGATTAAATCAATTTATCTGCTTTACCGACGACGTGGACATTGTCACAGACGTGGTGATGCCGCGGCGGTATTTGAGAGGTAACAGAGCAGCTCACTTGACTAAAGCACGAAGCAGTGATGATTGGGTTGAAGATAAATACGTCCAAAACGAAGTACATGCTGCTCTGTGGAACCGAGCATAACATGACCCGTCGAGGCAGTAGTGTAACGATTGACGGAGATGAGTTCGAGGAATTCAGCTTATTACTGTGGGCAATTACAACAACCGTGAGGCGTATTATCAGAAAAAGGCCTGCCTATTACGGGCTTCACGAGTAACAGCGGTCAAACAGACTTTGCTCCCTGATATGGCCGGTTTATTGCCTACGGGCATGAGAAAAAGACAATGCTTGGGGTGGACTTGCGAGCACTCGTGGTTTTGGAGCGAGGAGTGTTTAGAACTATCTCTAGCGGAATTCAGAAGGATGGAATATTCAGACGGAGAATGAACCATGAACCAACAACTATCTTGCGAGAATGGTGTTCGATGAGAATCCGCTGGCATAGGATGATGAGGTGCACAACGCACAAAATGGTTAGACCAAGTGAAGAAAGATCTAGGAAGTACAAGGATTGAAGAGGATCAGCCATGAACCAGAAACGATGGCGGCATATTGTGTATCAGGTTATGTAGTAAATGACGTTATGTCAGATAAATAAATAAATTTAAAAAAATTATAATAACTGAGTGAAGTAATAACATACGAGCATACACAAAACAATCAAAACAACGCTCTTAACCTCTTCAAAACTTCTTCAAATAGGTAATTCAAATAATTACTCTCAATCAAAACCCCAAATGTTGTGAGACATTCTTTTTATTTAACCTAAGGCAATAATAAATGTTAGTTAATTGTCTATAGATGAACATCACGCATGAAAAATTGCCTACTCATTGAAGACACTGGTCAAGTGTCTTGGCACCGGATATAGTCGATTTTTTCCGGACACATCGTATTGTTAAGGTTCATTAAACACAAAATAACAATTATATCTTTAGTTGGCTACTGAAGTTGTCAATTATTAGCAGTGGCTTTGAATCATGAGTCCAGGGTTTGAATCCAGCCATACACTCACGACAGAAAAGTAATAAGAGCAGTATAAGACGTGCATGCTAAATTGTCAATCACATTGCAAATCCATCCAACAAAGGATACGCAAACCCATGAATAGACTAATAACAATCTTATTGTACATCTGATGGCCCGTAGCAGAACAGGTTTTGTTAATATCAAAAACATCGACTTTCTGCCCCATCTGATATGGATAAACCAATTATTCTTCATCTCATTTCGTTCCACTCATTCTGTATGCAAATCGACGCTTTGCGCCACCAAACCTACTCCACGTCGTAGTTTGCTCTATAAACTTCCTCTTTAATGAACAAACAGTTTACCGGTAGACATAGTTGCGCACTTCCGTTTTCCACGTACCTACCAACCGACATGTGCCGTCTACACACACGGACGAACGGATTATTATCTCTGAGGTGAGCCTACATGTTTGTTCATTCACATCCTGGGAGGAGATTTTTGCCGATTTCCGCTCGACAGCTCAGCACGTCTCCCTGTTTTACCCTTGGCCTTGTTGTCGTCGCAAGCATTTTCATCATCGATGTTAGGCTTGATGAGCTACCTCATCTATGTACATACCCCCCATCATTCATTATGAGCTGTGTTGGGGAGAAAGGAAATCATTAAAATTTTCACATTCTATGAATACCAATCATTTTTGCAGGCAACACCTTGCCCTAGACTCATACGTCTATGCTAGCTTGGCTAACAGATGCTTGAGATGGAATCGCATTGGTTGCCCAGCTCTATGGGTTTTAGTCAAAAGATGATAAGAGAAGATGTCTGGGATAATCACTGAACTTGTGCAAATATGTATCCAAATCATTTGTTTGTT
The DNA here is from genome assembly GCA_034211315.2 of Aedes japonicus. NCBI lineage: Eukaryota > Metazoa > Arthropoda > Insecta > Diptera > Culicidae > Aedes > Aedes japonicus. The sequence continues at coordinate 150,102 of JASCZW010000010.1, read as the reverse complement.
GAATTTGGTTTGATATTTTAAAAGAAGGTTTAGTGATTTACTAATTGTGTGTATATCGACAAAGCCTATACGTACTATCAATCGGTGATAATCAAATCAATATAGAACACAAACTAAAGGGTGTGGCGAACAAAATTTGGTCGATTTGAACATGGTGGTTTTTTACTAAACTTTTTTTAAACACTTTAACGAACGATTGAAATTGAAAAACTAGGAAAATTCATTGTAACACTTCACTTGAACACTTTCTATAAAAACAAAATAAACTGAAACACACGCGAGCAAATTTCGTCAAATTGTACTACAGAAAGCTTATCTACAGATAGGCCCATTTCGTCTGAGACTTACAGACTTCGTCAGTGTTCAGAACACCATTGTACTTCCACGTGAAACCTCTGGGATGTTGGATAAAACAGTTGGCAGCAGAGTTCGTTTTGGTAAAAGGCAGGCTGAATTACGGTGACGTCTAGTAACATATTTAAATATTGGTTCCGATTATCGATTTGAACCGTTTTATACCAACAGTAAGGATGCCATTGGAGCCATTAACAATGTGTGATGATTGTTTGTCATGAGGCAAAGGTTGCCTGCCACTCAGTGTATTTCATGTTCAGTTTTGTTAACCGATATGTGTATATTGTATTGTACGTGTTATCACCTATCATTTGATGGATTGATTTGTTTTGGAAGATTGTTTGTTTTGGTTACGCTATAAACATGCTTGTGTGTGTATGTATGTATGTATGTATGTATGTATGTATGTATGAAGCCACCATCCTAGCGTGAGCCTTGCGGTTCCTCTTAACAGAAAGATTATGATGTAGAAGGTGATGTTCGCTCGTCACCATGAGGCACCAAGAGTGGACAGTAATTTTGCCTGATTGAAAGATATGAAGAGAAACTGTTGAAAATTCCGCCAGAGTACGGTAGGTTTAAAATTAAATAGAAGTATTGAAAATTGTGCGAGAGGTTGTAGTCGAACCAAGGACTTTACCTTTGCCTAACATCCTACTGCGGGGTAGGTGAATGCATGGACGAATCCGCAAACTCAACATGTAAAAGTAGCCTGTTAGATTGCGTTCATGTACCACTGATAGCTTGTGATAGATCCTAGCGGTAGTTTGTGCACAATTTGAGTAATATCAGACGTTGTGTATAAAAACAAACCCAATATGAGAGGGTTCCTCTCCCATGTACAGAGTGTGTACACACTACCGCTAGAAACTATCACAAGCTATCAGTGGTAAAGGGTGTCCACAGTTAAATTGCATCAATTTCAATAAGCTGTAACATTCGCCCTTTGGGTTGTATTGTTTACACTGCGTGAGTTTCATTGTGAAATATGTCGTAGTTTTGAAAATGGAGTCGAAGGAACAGCAAATGCATGAGAACATTTTGTACACACACCTCGAAAACCCACTTTTTTCGCACCGAGCCATCGGAAAGATGTTGAAAATTCATCAGTTTACAGTTTTGTGTCATAAAACGTTTCGGGTAACGTTTAACTGTCGATCGGAAGAAGATAAGTGGTAGAAAAAGTGTTCCGTACTGTATGAAGGATTACAAGCGAGTGGTGGCTGCCTTTAAACGCAAACCCAACTGTTCCGGTCGGGATGTCGCGAAAAAGCTGCGCTTGACCAAAAGTTTCGTGCAGAAAGCCAAGAAATGAGCCGGGCACCGTCCATCCAAAGTTCAGAAAGCTTCAAACCGCAATGAAACAGAATAGGACAGCTAAAACACGTGCGCATAAGCTGTACCAAAAAAATATTGACGAAACCACACTGCTGCATCATGGACGACGAAACACAGCGGACTTTAAACAAATTCTCGGCAACCAGTATGTGACTGCGAAAGACAAGTTCGATGTTCCAGAGTCTCTCAGGAAACAGACAACTTCAACTGTATATGGTCAAGTAAACATCAATGAATGCCTGACACAACGTTCCTACAATTTTTTGGCCGGAGCCTCTTGTCACTACTCCAAGGATGTTCTGGAGTGGTACAAGACGAATGGTGTCATTTTCGTGCCGAAGGATCTCCATCCCCAAAACTCTCCAGAGTTGCGGCAAAGTTGAACAATCTTGGGCAATAATGAAGCACGAACTTCGTAAGCATCCTGAAGTTGTCATTACAGAACAGAAAATGTTTAAGTCATGGTTGAAAGCGGATACAAAATGTCCGTTCAAGCGGTGTACAAAATCATGACAATCGGTTGAGGGACTTGTTCTTGAGGACGAGTTTAAAGTGATGCAATTTAACTGAGGACACCCTTGACATGAGCGCGATGCAACACGTTCATACTTCTATGTACAATATATGAATGCGTTACTTGAGATGTGATGATTCTGATTAGGGTTACCATGGGCTGCCACAGTACTTCCCACTTAATTGTTCCAATTTCGACGTGGCGCCCTGACCGGGTTCGGTACCGCTGACTTCGTCACCTTGAATCTGTTTCGGTGGTGATTCGTCGGTTTCGATGAAGGCTGCTTTCAGGCGATCTACGAAAATTGGTGTTTTTTTCCCATTGATGAACATTTTCCCGACGATGAACACTTTCTTCTTCCGACGAAGTACTCGGAACGGCCCGTTGTATGGCTGTGTCAGTGGAGCTATAACAGCGCCGATGTTCACGAAAACGTGGCTAGAGGTGCTCAATTTTTTTTGCAGAAAATCTGTTGCCTTGCAATGGTTGCTTGTTGGAGTTGGGCGATGTTTCGTAACCTGCTTTGGCAGTTCGATGACGAAGTCTGTTGTTGTTTGCATGCTGGTAGTTTCGGTAAAGAATTCTCCGGCTATTCGTACGGTTGTTCCGTAGCTTGCTTCTGTGACAGATGATTGCAGGTCCTCCGTGAGAACGGTTCTCGTTCCGTGGAGTACAATAGGTAACGATTCTGTGAACTTCGGGTTATGGTGGCACATTATCGCGGCCTTGAGTAGTCGGTGGCTCTTTTAGATTTGCCCATTGGCTTGGGTAGGGTATGGTGTCGTTTTCAGATAAGTTATAACCAGGTTTATCTGGATAGTAATACACGACGTAACGGTCCGTCGCGAGACGAGTGGTTACCGAACGCCAGGATGAGATGCGCTGTGAAGCTTCTGGATAATCTGCTTCCGAAAGTTCTTTGGAACGAACGGTCGAATTGCAGAAGTAGAGGTGTCACAATACATTGGAATCGTCTACAATGGAGATTGACGTGCCTTAAGGAACAACGTGGTATTGGTGAAGACCGAGTTGAGCTTTGGATCGTTTTTTTATTGCTTTGCCATTAGCCTAAAGTCGATGGTTTCGTTGGTGTTAGAGATGACTTCAATACGACTCAGCATGTTGGCGACTTTGCTTGCTTCACCGGGTACATGCCGAATATTCGTTGTGCACTCACTTATAAAACTGAGATGCCGTTGTTGAGTTGGACTGGCTCGTTCAGGACGCTGTCGGGAAGCAGCGACGAGAGGCTTGTGGTCCGTATATATGCAGAACTCACAAGCTGTGAGAGTGTCCTTGAAATACTTCACCGCTTCGAACATCGCATACAAATCCCGATCGTACGTACTGGATTTTTGTTTGATGTTGTTTAGCTTTTGATAGAAGTATGACCTTTGTTGACGACCTTTTTCGGTTATTTGATGCAAAACCGCACCAATTCCGGTGCCGGATGCGCCGACTTCTGGACTTACTGGATGTGGAAACTGCAAAACAGCTTCTATTATGCTTCGTGTGGGTTTGATGCCGTCTTGATGGATAAGATGGTTCAGAAACACGACCTCGGATTGGCTGATCTGACACTTGCCGGCATTGATGCTGAGTCCGTTTTTTCTCAGCCGCTCGAATACCAGGCACAGATGTTCTTTGTTTTGGCCGACGTTGTCGGATGCGATACAATGGTAATCAACAAATGGAAACATGAAATCAAAATCGCCCAAGATGTCATGAAGATGACTCTACAGCGTGTGCCCTGCGTTCATAAGTCATGAACTTAAATTCAGAAAACACGAAAGGCGTGGTAATAGCGGTTTTCGGAATGTCTTCCGATGCAACGGGGATTTGGTGGTAGGCACGCTTAGGATCGATGCAGGAGAAAATCTTTTTGTTGTAGAGTATGTTGCAAAATCCTGGATATGCGATATTGGATACCGATCGGGAACCGTGCTTGCATTCAGATTTCTGTAGTCACCGCAAGGACGCCATTTTCCGTTAGACTTCCCAAGTAGCGCACTACGGTCCTAATAAGTTGTATTAACTTGATTATGACTTAGCAAGTCATATTTATGTTAAATCAACCGAATGGCAACATTGTACTACTAGGGTTCTTGACTATGTGGAGAGGGCTTGCCCAAGAACTTTTGGACGGTTGGCAGATACCTTACTCCGTCAAAAACCTGAACTCCTCTTTCGCTTCATTCAGTTTATCGATCGGCAGTCGTCGGAGGCGAGAAAAAACGGGCTGACCTGTGGTGATAATTTGATGAACGGTTTTCGCACTCGTGGGATGGTGGTTCATGTTCAGGATGGCGATGTCTTGGTACTCCTTGAGGATGTCAGCAAAAGGTCACCAGATTTTGGGGGATCTTTCGTGTAACTCGTAATAAAATTCACGGCGTCGTTTACCTGATGGTTGGTTTAATACTTCTATGTACAATATATATATAAATAATATCGCAGTGGTTTCACAATAGAGTGACGTGGGTTATTGTTTGTAGAGATACAGCAGAGTGTCGGTTATAGTATGAGGGTTCCAAGATCGGGTGTTAGTGTAAGTGCTGTAGTGGTGATGGTCATGATTAGGGTTACCATGGGCTCCCACATGTTATAATTTCGCTTACTGATTCCTTCTATATTTATTCTGCCTTTTTTCATTTCTCCCTATCCTCTGGCTATTGTTTCCATTCTATACTGCTTATCTCCAATCTTGTTCTAGCGAGTCTTTCCACGTTAAGCTTGGTCATCCTTCTTTTTTGTTGTTAAATTTAAGTTTGTAAGCTAATTTAAGTGGATGTTATTCTAATCTTCTCAGAATGTGCCCATAATAACTGATTCTTCCTAATCTTTGTCTGCTGTTTATTGTTTTTCCTTCGAACAGTTTTTTCGCATTAAATTTAATATTTGCTGGTTTTTGACAATGATTAAAGATACTTCTTAATATAAGATTTTCATAATTTGCCATACTTACTCTTTTTTTTGTCAAAACTGCCACTTTTTTCCATGTATTATAGATTATAACTGTTTTATACATCAACTACCCTTATCCGCAAGAGCGGTTGACTTTTTCACAAAAATCTAAAACTGTTCTACTTGTCTTATAAGCATTAACGCATCGTTGTCTATTTGTTGATCGCCTATCCAAGGACGCTGTAAGACATACTCCTTAATATTACGCATACCTTAAATTTTTTTTTACAAATAGTACTGTTTCTTCTGGCATCTGATCGCTACTGTTTGGAAATATCAGTACTAATTTGCATTTGTCATAATTTAATTCTAATCTTATTTCCCCTGATTGCTTGAAATTTTTTTTCATAATGTGTTCTAGTTCATCTATACACCAGCGTTACTAGTTCAAAAAATATTACAAAACATAAAAATATGCATTATTTATAATGATTTCAAGGTGAATATGGAATAGTTTGTATGGTGTCTGTAAAACAAATTTTGAGACCAATTTTGAGGGATATTCTTACCCTGGGGAGAAAATGTATAAATAAAAAACCGTGGCATCAATATTCAAGGTCCTTAAGGCAGTCACACTGTATTTTCAGGAAAGAAGTGAAGAGAACTTATTCAATCCCACTTTCACCGATCATTAATAGTTTACATCGTAGCTAGGGTTCCATACTTACTTTGCATGAACATAAATTGAAAACGTTAAAAAAGTGGCAATTAAAACAGCTTCTAACAGCTCTTTAGTAGGTTTGTTCTCAGAAGCATTCACTTTCGACCCAAATCCTTTTTCCCATCCAACGAAACCAGAACTGCCGAAACACCGCATAACAGATATCGTTTTCGAACAATAATAACAAAAGTCGTGGCTTGAATAGCATTAAAAATTTATCCAATAACAAGCGATTGATAAATTCTGGACCGCTTCCTATAGCCCCTAGCTTCTGTCTCGTTAGTTCAAACGGATACTTGCTCTCCTCGATAGCTTCCCTAAGCATATGAAAATCGGATCCATTCTAGGTGCTGCAAGCTGCCGACTTCTAGGAAAGAAAGAATTCCCAAAAAATTAAGATTCAAACTGCACTTGGCGTATAGAACACAAAATCGCAAAACTATTGACATTTATTTGCACAATTTTTCTTCCAACGAATTCGGAGCTCTTCTGGTACCGAAAGGAAAACTACAGTTGCGATTTTTTTTCGTTTGTTTTTTTCCCTTGTTTTCACTTAGCTCAGAAGATGCGACTAGCATGCCTGACGCTGACGATACTCGTGGGGATTGTCGTGGTTGACATCACCAGATGTTTCCAGTGATCCCTTGGGTTCCACTGTCATCCCGTCGTGCCTCCCGCCGTCTCACTTATATAAAAGCTATTTTTAAAGCCGTTCATAAATTTTCACCGCAACATAAAAATAAACAGCGAAAATAATTTCCAACCACAACATACCTTCTTCGCACGCGGGCCCGGCTGAGGAAGTTCTGATCCGGACCAATTTTAAATCGGTACCTTCCTTTCGAACTGCTGTTACGAACTTGACTTTACGCTCCACAGCAGCCAACCGATCGAAAGGATGATCCGTGACCGTTACCGTCACCAGCGGCGTCATTCAGCCAAACTCGTCGCCATCCATCGGCTGCAATTTTAGCGACTGACGAAGAACGACGGCTTTGCACTGTTTTGGGTTCTGCAGATAATTGGAAACGGTGGGCAGGTTTTGCAATGTTTTGAAAAAAAAACATTAATACCTCTCGGTATAATGTATTCTGAAAATGTGTTTATTTTAAAACCAAACTAAATAAATAGGGTAAGGGGATGTAATGTTAGCCTAGCTCCTTCATTCGGCCTATGTACCAAATGTGTCATTAATTTGGCGATAATTTATCCGCGTAATTTTCGGTTTCTTGAACTTTTGGGGCATCATGATTTCACTAGTTATGCTGAACAGATGATCTACACGATCTTCAAGTGATCTAAATTTGGCTTAATTGAATCGATAAAGCAAGTAATGCAGTCTTGATGTGCAGAAAACAGTTACACGTTACAAACTAACTGTTCACATAGCTGAAATAACAATGATTTTACAAGAAAATCGTAGACCCAATGTTGGGTACATATTTTTTTGTATGTTCCCAACTATGGCCTATTGTATAAATAACGTAGTAAAAAGGTTGTTATTGGGTAAATTTCAAGTGGAAATGCATGAATTTGCGGTTGTTTATATTCAAGTGGCTCATCTAAACACAAATCGAAGAGACAAAGTTATTGTATAGTGAATTATAATGTTTTCATTATTGAATGGCTGATAAAACACATATGAACATCAATAAGTGTTTCGAGGCAGTTTTACTTAAGTTTGTGTTGTGAAATGTTGTATTAAGTAAATCCAGTACAGCTTACAATGCCTTAATTCATAAAATTAGAAAAAAAAACCCTACAAAAACAGCATTTAGTAATAAATCCATCGAATGGGACAAAGTTGCATCCACGAATAGACCCAATTTGGTACTTATAGACCGACATTAAATCCACATCCCTCGAAAGTTTATGGCATTATAAAAATAGTTGTGTAACTTTTAGTGATACATGCTACCAAATGTCTTATCAAAATTATCTTTGCAAGTGTACAACTAGTTGAATCTCGCATACAGCTTAAAAACTTTATGAGTTATAATGAAAAATGTGATCGCTAGTTGCATAAAAGGCTGAGTCAAGGGACACATACCCTAGAATAAAATAAATGCCCAATGGTGAGAAAGGGGACGCTGCCAAGGATTGAACTTTCAACCGTCTACTCAGTAAGCAAAACAGGTAATCACTGAGCTCCCCAGTCGTGCCTTGATGATGAATAGAACTTAATTTCCCATAGAAATACTGCTCCAAAGAAAAATGTTATGATGACTTTTACAAAAATATTATCTCAGCCCGAGCAGGAGGGAATAACTTGATAACTGGCCTTTAGGGATTTTTATACAGTTTAATGTCCTTGAAAATACCTGCCACATTTCCCCGTCCGGTTGCCGTATAAAATTCCTGTCCAGGAAGCTGTTTTAAGTCTGCCTTGACGTAAGTTCAATTGCCCACGCAATCAAACTTTGTCAGCACCGTCGTGTACAACTTTCGGGATCGTGCTTTGGCTGACGTGTTTTGTTTATCGTCGCGATTTGGAGTCACCACTTTCTTGTATGTCGACAGTCCAGCTCGTGTCCAGCTCTATCCACGGTTGCAGGCGTCACTCCCAGCTTCTTTGCGACATCTCGGGCGGAGAGGTTGGGGTTCCGCTCGAAACAGCGGGCAACTCTTTTTGTCGTCGCTGTGGCCTCCGGCTTCAATCTCCAGAACCGGAACCTGATTACCAAGCGAGACTTTCAGACTGACAGCAACAGTTACAGGAACTACAATCGCCTGCTAAAGTTCTGTCCAGTTAGAATCCGGAATCACTTATTGTGTTGCAGTGTCATGGAATGTGACCGCTGCAAGAATTCTTTTACAGCGGTTTGTTAACCTAGGCGCACACTTTGTTTCACGGTTGTTTCGTACAGTGAGTCAAAAGTTATTCCAGATGGAATAAATGGATGGAAAGCATAAGCTTCATTAAAGCCCATAAAGGTCCCGTGAAGTTTTGGCCAGGTTTGGCGAGTTGCCACTACAGCCGGAAAGTCACCCAGTAGCACTGCGTAGACGTAGATTTCATCGATAGAAACATAAATCCACCCAACTGCCCGCAGTTCCCGTCCATCGAAATATTATGGGCAATAATGAAGCGGAAGCTTAAGAAAAGTAAAAAAATGAGTGGGGTTGTGTACAAGACACGACCGGTTGACGTAGACTACGTTAAACCAAGTGATGCATTATAATGTCAGGGAAATTAGCGTTAAAAGGGTTTCAACTATTCGTGCGAGGTCGCTTACCCTTACCGATAGAAGCAGTTTAAGTCACAATATGACGGGTGCTGCTCTTATGGGACATTAGACCAGCGTTTTGAAGCCAGTAAGTAAGAAAATTCTATTGTACGCTCTTGAGATATTATTTAGTGGCCCTGAAGTTTTATGAAGTCAGTATGTAAGAAAATTCTCTTGTACACTCTTTATAACTCTTTGGTGGCCCTGAAAAGGGCCTTTTGGTTTAAATGATGACACGGTCACGGTTGCACGTTTTACTATGGACTATCTTTAAGGCCTAGAAGATAGTTAAGGATCTGTTAGGGAATATAAAATTGTTTAATTAATGATAGTTTTGCTCATTCTTATAATCATAATCACTTAACATTACTAAATGTTTATTCGTATGTCATACTGTGCCTGAATGTCCTGCATTTTGGAATTCTCACCATCGCCGGAACCATCAACAATGTTTTGCATCGTTTGGGGGATTTTAGTAACGACAGGCAGCGGAGGAAATTCTATAATACGCACTTACAAACATATATTTTGACTGATACCTTGTCTCCTTTTCAACATTCACCATTTAAATGTCATACCATTCGGATCATTTGTATACAATCTGAGTTGTAGTATGCCTTTGCATAATTCACCTTCAAAGATTCAAAGAATTAGAATTTAGGCAATTTTAGCAATTCTGGATTTCAAGAGTAATAATAAACATTGAAATACTCTAGAATTCAAATTACGATAAAATTCGTTATTAGAAAATATCCGACAGGTTTAGTGATTGTTATGAAAACACAATAATCAATTGCAACATTTTCAAATGTGTAAGCGTCTCTTAAAATGTTCAAAGTTTAGGAAGTTTTATCAAACAGAATATAACAAAAATTATCTTGCAGTTGTTGTAAGGTTATATATAAGTATATAGGGTACATGTCCCTTGGCTCTATCGATTATGTAGCGCACGATTACAGTTTTAACTATAACTCATACAATCATTTAGCTAGTAACGATATTCAACTAGTTATACCTTTGCTAAGACATGCTTAATAAGGCGTTTGCTGTACTGGACCATGAAAAGTCACCAACTAACATTATTGAGTCGAAAACTTTCGAAGGATATCATTAAAGATACTTGTTCGAACGAATTTCAGTAAAGTTTGTTTATTTCATCGCTCCGGGCATTTATTTATATTATCGCTTCGGGCATTCGGCTATATTCGGTATACTATACGGAATATAAAGCTACTTTATAACATCTAAATGACTTTCTCATGTGATCAATCGGCCATTCCATTTCAAAACATTAAAATTCCCACTATATTCATTTAGTTATATAGGTATTGGTATGAATAAGCCCTTCGAAAAATACACAACCGCTCACTCTTACTTTTCCATTGAAAACTTTTATAATCTACATTTTACTATGTGATGAATACATTTGGCCATAGTTGGGAATATAAGGTTAAATGCGTACCTTAAATATGGTCTATGGTTTTCTTGTGAAATTATTATTCATGTTACTATGCGAATGTCAGGTAAATTAGGGAATCCATTATGGCTTAAACGATAAGGAAATCGAAATATATATAAATATATTAGATCTCGCAGAAGAAATAGAGTGAGTTTTATAAAATATCATTATTCTTTGCAATGGGTATGGGAGAAAAGGTTGGTTAATATATGATAAATTCTTATAAATATAAAATAAACACCTGAGAAAATTATCACGCATTAAAACATGTTCAGCGCTTTAGTTGTATCGATATCATGTGAAGGTTCATATGATGTATAATCACGCGGCGCATGTCATCACCAGAATACAATTAATACTATGTTAAAATTATTAAGACAGGGAGCAATAACATAGAGAGATATTCAATTGCTATGATGACATGCTCTTTGTTAAATTGATTTAAGGTGAATCGCTGCTCCATGTATGTTTTCCTATCTTTTATCTCGCTCGCAAACTCACCTTGCTATTTCAAATTGATAAATCTCGATTGTTAGTGAATGAACATCGAATCGAACTCTATCAAAATCCTCACAGCAAGAAAGTAGTAGCGACTCTGATTTATATCAATTTTAAATGTTGAGGTAATGACTGTCATCAAGAATGATTCAGCATGATCCCTTAAATTTAATAAATATCAATTTCCTACCTCGAGTTGAAGGACCTTCTCCAGCGTCCCAACTAGTTGTTGGCAACGCATTACCTCTTGCTGCTTTCAATTTCGCCCGATAACTACGAGCTCGCTCGGCATCGGTGCACGGTCGTTTCGGAGGATTTCCCGTATGTTCGCTCTTTATGCGCTTCCTGAATCTGCGCAAGCGTTCTGGATCAACTCGGTTAGGCATTCTCACTTTCACTGTTTCTCAAAAAGTTTTCTTCCTAGAGGTAGAACGCGAATCGTTAACACAACAGAACAACTGGTTATAACACACTACTAATTGGAATTTACAGAGAATGTTGGTTCGGAATATTATGTTCGACATCGAAAATGGTGTCAGTGATAGGAAATTTGTGTGATTTAAGGTATGCGACGAAGGGAAAACAAGTTTTGCTAATACCACTGGCTGCCAATCGACAATTTGAATTTGAAACGAAAATCCCAATCAAACAAACTCTCAAGCTGAGAATTTTAAATTGACAGTAGCAAAGATGGATTTGTATCTGGTAGCATTTATTGATTTATCGCGGGTTGCGCCAACCAGCCAAAATTTTCCCGACAGCTCGCCCTCCATGCAGGCGTTTTTGCAGTTGCGGCGAACGAATTGGCACCATATTAGGCGCACAAACCAAACGAAATAAAAGTTTAATTCTTTTATAAACAACTCTTTTGATTAAATTGGTTGTCCTCAAAAGGACAGATTATCAATTAATGGATAACGCCAACCAGCTGGGTGAAATTTTTACCGACGGCACCGAACTTAATTTAAGATTAGTTCATTCTTGAATAATCAACTCTTTTATTTGAATTTATTGTCCTCAAAAGGACAGATTATTTCCACCTACTGCTTACTGCTACTCGCCCCCAAGGACGCTTTCCCCCAAACAGCAGCGTTTTCGAAGTCGCGGCGAAACAATCGCCACGAAGAGGTAAGATGGCGGCTTGCACAAAACCGACGCGATTGTGCGCCCTCATAATCCGCCATTTTGCCTCATCGCGACGATCGCTGTTTGGGAGAGCCTTGCTACTTACCACCACCAGCTGCTACGTGACCACCAGCTGCCTCTGCACCAGCTCCGCTGCCGTACAAATGAAGGCTCCACCAAACTGCAGCAATTTTTTGCCACCGCGGCAGCGAAATCGCGGTGGAAAAATCTCCGCGGTGAGATTACATGGCAGCTTATGGGAGCGCACAAAACCGACGCGATGCGTTTAATAATCGCGTTGGGCAAAATGAGCAATTTCTAGGCCACAAGACAGCACGAAACTAGCAATATTCAATTTTCTAGACCTTTGTATGCAATTTACGCTTCTTTTCAGACAAATAATATAACGGCAATTGTAGTTCTAGGGGTGAAAACTAAAAAAACGATGCGTTTTTTAATCGCGTTGGTTTGTGCGCTCCCAGAAGCCGCCATGTAATCTCTCAGCGGCGATTTTTCCACCGCGATTTCGCTGCCGCGGTGGCAAAAAATTGCTGCAGTTTGGTGGAGCCTTCATTTGTACGGCAGCGGAGCTGGTGCAGAGGCAGCTGGTGGTCACGTAGCAGCTGGTGGTGGTAAGTAGCAAGGCTCTCCCAAACAGCGATCGTCGCGATGAGGCAAAATGGCGGATTATGAGGGCGCACATCGCGTCGGTTTTGTGCAAGCCGCCATCTTACCTCTTCGTGGCGATTGTTTCGCCGCGACTTCGAAAACGCTGCAGTTTGGTGGAGCCTTGAAGCAGCTCCCTGCGACCAGCTCCCTGCGACCAGCTCCCTGCGACCAGCTCCCAGCGACCAGCTCCCAGCGACCAGCTCCCTGCGACCAGCTCCGCACAGCTTCAATGCTGCCAAACGACTGAGGAAAAATTTTGCTAAGTGTGCCTTCTATGCCGTTCACAGCTGCATGCGAGACGTACATGGGGAGACAAATGATATGATTGGTTAAAGTCTCTCTCTAACACAAAGAAGAAGAAGATGATGCAAGACGTTCCTTGCTTCGATTTGAAATCTGTGATAGGAAATTTGGTAAATTTACTCTGCAAAATGACATTATAAGACATCACCTAATATTTGCGTTATTTTCAATAGTTTACTATTGATTGAGAAAAATGTTTGACAATTAAATTGGAGCGCGGTAAAATTTCCGACCGATTGAAGAAGAAATCATGTAAATCTATCGTGGATTTTTCGAGTTATTCGCGTACAAAACGTACGGTTTTTCGTGACGGTCGCAAAATTTTAGATTTTTATTTGACACCCTACCCTTGCCGTAAGACGTAGTCTACGTCAAAAACGGCTCGGGACGCGACTCAGATGACCAAAATGTGGAAGAGAGGTCTATTATGTCTTATGGTACAGACACAGGCATCGCTCCCGCGGAGGTATGCAGGCTATTGCGTGCCATTTCTCAAGTGTTATCAAACCTGAAATAGCTTCTTCGCAACACACTAGCGCAGCCCTTGATAATGTTCCAGCAGGAGTTCTAAAAATACAAAAATTGAGAGACTCTCTTTGATTACTTTCTCTTCCATTCATATTCCATTCAGCTTTACGTTTTTCATTCTACTATTTGTAGAGTATGCTAGCCAGCACAGTTGTGTTTCTATCTGTACTAAGGAAACCATCAAAAGAATAATAATGCACGGCCAGCCGTTTCAACTCAGTTTTGAATCGTTTTTGACTCACTTTCGTCAAAAGTCACTCAAATTTGAGTAAATGTTACTGACATTGACAAGTCGAAAAATCAAAAACATCGACTCTAATCAGAAGGAGGCATTTGAACTCAAAACTGAGTTGAAACGGCTGGCCGTGTGGAGCTGTAATAAATGAAAGAGAGCGAGAGAGGAGAGAATCTCTAATTGTTAGATTCGCACTCTTGAAAAAAAGAACGATCCACTACGTGTAATGTGTTGTTCGATTTACAGTGTGCACAGTTTTTTTTACTTTTGTATCAGTACTAAGGGCATCTTCAGTGGCGGTCTATTCTTAGATCAATTTTATACCTGATGTGCATCAGCGAAATTTGAAAATAACTAGCTAAAATAGACCAAATCTGCGGTCCCTGCACCGGTGTTGTATTTCTTGTTGTTAAACCCGCAAATACCTGTCATCCTGTCGATCATTCAACATCAGATATCAGTTTTTTTCAGACGTCACAAATTTTTCACAAACATTTTGCTATTGATTGGTTTGATCAAATAATTTTTAATTCCAGTAGTGCGTCGTTAGCTGACGACAAGCAATACTTGTTTTTTCGTTTGGCTAAAGGTGAGTATGTGAATGCATGCATTTCATTAGAACGATATTAGGTAATGCTGATTTGTAGTTTGGCAGGGGATAAACAAGAGTCGAAACAGAGATGGTCACATTCTGGATGACGCCCCAACGTCGACCGTGATTTCCGTTTCGGTCATCAGAAGCTGTTCCAGAACTACTTTAGCGACACGCAAACCTAAAACGAGAAGCCTTTTCTGCGTTTCTGCATGCCAAGGGAGGTGTTCCTGGATTTTAGCCGACAACTAGAGTCAACTAGAGCCTTCTCCAAAATTTATCTGTATGAGCTATTTGCAAGTGCTTATTCTGACAAATGTATCAAAAAATAGATTGTTTACTTAGAAGACTTCGTTACTTTTCATTGCCTCCGCATTTCGATCTAGTCAGCGTTTTTGGAAAATGCAGTGGCTGTAAAAAAAACTAAGACAAGCATTCGTTATTTAGGAATGAAACGAAATGGCAATTCACCTACACCGGGAGCAACTAGAGTCGAGTTATTAGTACGAGACACTGAAGAAGTCTGCACTGAAGATAAGCAAAGGTAGTTGGAATTAAATGGAGATTACTAATTTTTCTTCTAAATTATAGTTACAAGTATTCCACTAAACAGCTCAAACCCTCTAGGATTCAACTAGAGGTAATTATCAGCATCCGAGGCGAGCAATACAACTTTTTGTCCACCGCAAGCATCACACGCAGTAAACACGGTTACTTTTCGGCTCACAAATATACCTCAGAAATATAGTCAATAAAATTGAGTGATTGTTTAGTAAAAACTGAATTTTTAATCAATAATTGGTATTATCAAGTAACGTGTAGTGTTGTGGAACGGTATTTTTCTTGTTTGGTCTAAAAATATTAACCCAACCCACGATTTGGATCGCCATTGAAGATGTCCTAAGAGTTTTAGACAACGATACCTGAGTTCAAGAAACAAGGAAGTTCAACGTATCCCGCAACCGCTTCGTGCTGCGAGCCGAGCCATCTGCAGGGATAAAGATGGGAGCCTCTTGACGGACGGTCGTGAGGTGATCGAATGGTAGAAGCAGCATTTTGATGAGCATGCATGGTAGGCATGGGAAACCAAGGCAACGGAGGAAACGAAGGAAATGATCCAACTCCCATTCTGAGGGAGGTTCAGGATGCCATCCACCAGGTCAAAACCAACAAAGCAGCTGGTAAAGATGGTATCGCAGCTGAACTCATCAAGATGGGCCCAGAAAAGTTGGCCACCTGCTTGCAACGGATGATAACCAGGATCTGGGAAACCGAACAGCTACCGGAGGAGTCGAAGGAAGTGGTTATCTACCCTATACATAAAAAAGGCGATCATCTGGAATGTGAGAACTTCAGAACAATCACAATTCTGAATGTCGCTTATAAAGTGCTATCCCAGATCATATTCCGTCGTCTGTCATCTGTAACGAATGAGTTCGTGGGAAGTTATCAAGCCGGCTTCATTGACGGCCGATCGACAACGGATCAGATCTTCACGGAAGGTGAATCCTCCAGAAATGCCGTGATTATCAGGTCCCAACGCATCACCTGTTCATCGACTTCAAGGCGGCATACGATGATATCGACAGCACAGAGCTATGGAAAATTATGGACGATAACGACTTTCCTGGGAAGCTGACCAGACTCATCAAAGCAACGATGGACGGTGTGCAAAACTGCGTAAGGGTTTCAGGTGAACTATCCAGTTCATTCGAATCTCGTCGGGGACTGCGAAAGGTGACGGACTTTCATGCCTACTATTCAACATCGCTCTGGAAGGTATAATGCGACGAGCCGGGCTCAACAGGGTACGATTTTCACAAATCTGGTCAATTTGTATGCTTTGCCGACGACATGGACATTATCGCAAGAAAATTTGGAACGGTGGCAGAGCTTTAGACCCGCCTGACACGCGAAGCAGCAAAGGTCGAACTGGTGGTGAATAAATAAATTTCAAAGAGTTTTTTAGAAAGGGCTATTTAATTTTGTTTACATGTTTGAATGCAAAATCAGATAGGTTCTGACAAATTAAAAAAAAATTGGTCAACATTTTCTTACATGTGAAATATAAATTGGCTTACAACCTGTACTATTTCAAACTGACGTTTTACTAGGTACCCTTCAATACCCAACGCTGAAAATTTCAGGAATACTTGTTCATAAGATAATCTTTCAAATACAGTCTGAAATAAAATAAACCATTTTAATAATTCCTACAATTTTTTAGAACATATTGAAATCGTCAAATTTGAACAAACTACTAATTATCTCAAAAAATCAGTTTTAAGGTAGTGCTGAAAGAAAACCATTTATATCTCTTTAACGTTAGGCTCTAGAAACTTAATGTCTTCAGCAACTTTTCTTAAAAGCTCTACAACTTTGTTCAAGACAACAACCCGTTATCTCGTAGCTGGAAAAAGTTAGAATTTGAAAGTGTAGTTATGCCCTTATGAAATGTTAGGCGTGTTTTTTCAAAAGATGTGGAATAACATTTTGAACAACTCTTCTCAAGACACCTACTCGATAAAATGATGACAAAAGGGTGAAAATGTTTTTGACTGTCTTTTTTCAGAATTGTGCAACTGTGTGCTGGTAGGCGGATCCGAACACGACCGGATCCGCCTAGGAAGTAATGCCACGATAGACGGGGATTCCTTCGAGGTGCTGGAGGAATTTGTCTACCTTGGATCCTTACTGACGGCTGACAACAATTCGAGCCGTGAAAGCGCATCATGAGTGGAAGTCGTGCCTACTACGGGCTCCAGAAGAAACTGCGGTCTAAAAAGATTCACCCCCACACCAAATGCACCATGTACCAAACGCTAATAAGACCGGTTGTCCTCTACGGACATGAGACATGGACCATGCTCGAGGAGGACCTGCAAGCACTCGGAGTTTTCGAACGACGCGTGCTAAGGACGATCTTCGGCGGTGTGCAGGAGAACGGTGTGTGGTGGCGAAGGATGAACCACAAGCTCGCTCCACTCTACGGCGAACCCAGCATCCAGAAGGTGGCCAAAGCCGGAAGGATACGGTGGGCAGGGCATGTTGCAAGAATGCCGGACAACAATCCTGCAAAGTTGGTGTTCGTTACTGATCCGGTGGGCACAAGATGGCGTGGAGCGCAGAGAGGTGGAGCATTATCTGGCGAGCATTGGGCATGACCGAGGTTGGAGAGCGGCAGCCGTTGATTATGTCTTACTCTAAATGTGATGTTGAACAAATAAATGTATGTATGTATGTTTGTATGTAGCTGAGTTCAAATATATTTGTTTAGTTCATTTAGTTTAAGTTTGATTCATGTAGACCGTGTTGTCAGATGAATGTCACAATACATAATATTAATAAAAAAGATGTCATAGTTTACAAATCCGATCACTGTTTGTTTCAATACTAAATGAGCCAAACCCTAGACCCTTTTTACGGTTCATCAGGACAATCCGACTGCGATTAATTTTTTTAGCGTCATTTGTGCGTGGAACAAATTACGAATACGCTACCACTTCGTCATGGTGCAGCTGTAAAACTAAGGAAATCTGCTTTTTTTACTCGCAGCCTACTATGATATGAATTATAACATACCTGCATGCAAAGAAAACCTAGGCATTGTAAGTGCAGGTGAGACGGGAACCTTAAATGTACGATGGTGCAAACACTATCTTGCATACGGTAGTGATGATAATATTTTGTCCTTCCCCGATAACCGTAAGGACATGTTTGTTGCCGTTATTGACTCTATAAAGTTAAAACTTTCCAAATGTGCATGGCATTCAGAATGGCAAGAAAATACCAAGCTCCATTTAATGGATCGTTGGCAATTTTGCTTGTTTTGGTTATTTAATGAGTAGCAAATACGGCAGCGTATGGTCATCTATGCTGGTCGTTTTTGAGTACATTTCTAATTTTTATTTTTTTTTATTTTTGCTTCTTCATTTTAATATAACTTCCGTTTCCACGCACATTTATACCGTAATAATCAAATGATGTATAAAGCTTCATAAAAGTTTGTGTTTTCATTTTTCTCAATTTTCGCTTACTGTTAATGTTTCTACCGTCCGTATCCAAAAGAGAAAGGTTTTTTTTAAATATGTCGCAAATCAACTCACCGTTCATGACCCTGTTGCTTCGCGGAAGGCAAAACCTACGACATCTGGTTAAATCTTTTACAGAGCATGGTAGGGGCGACGGAGCAGGTGGATCGACAGTCAGCTTAATCATAAATTATTCATCTCGAGAAATCGCTGTTGCGGGTGAAAATCAATGCTAGGGCTGAAGCAAATCTTCTTGAATCTGGTGACAAATGCCAACGGAATTATGATGAATTGGGGAAAGTAATTAATTTGGACTGACAAGTCGCCTTGGATCCCGGTGCGGTTTTGGTAGAGGAAGACGGTTAATTTGTCAAGTGTACACGTCTTTTTTACACAAGATTAGGTAAAGGTCCAAGAGTATCGGGTAGTTCAAATGTTTTTTTTCGGGTTTAGTGCAAGTGATTTGTGGTGATCAAATGTTAAACGTCAAGGGATCTAATGAGAAAATATATTACCGAGAAAGTTCTAGACTTAGTTTTATTTGGATTCCGGATTGGAAAACCGACACTTTTACTGACTTTCAATTGCAGTCGTGGTGTTCTTCATAACTTTGGTGATTATTGAACATTGTGAATTTCAAACAGCTCATATATTTGTTTTTGACAAAGCAACAAAAACTCACCTATTATACCTCGTTGCTGCACCAACTACTGTTTCCCTCTATGCTTATTTCTGGGCATCATATTTTTTCGACCGCCTCAGTCGGTTTGCTTCCACAAGATACGTTCAGTCACCGCGACGACGATCTGTAATCCGCGTCATTTATTTATCCAGACGACTTCCCCTAAACCATTAACATATTAGCCCACTTTCACATTTCACTTTTTAGTATCCCCATCGTAGTCGGTTCTATAAATACTTGTAATGGGAAAAATGACCCTCGGCTGTTTTGAAATCTACTCAGGGAAAAAAAATTACAAATGCAAAGCAAAACGCTGCCAGAATCTCAGAAGTAATCGTTTGTCATAGATGATTACGATTGAGTCGTGTTTTGCTGAGGGGCAAAGTGAAATCCAGATAGACGACTCTAGGCAGAGATCTCGATTGTAGCGTCGCCCGGGGTGGAGAAAGTCGGCCTAGTCGGATCCAGACGAGTGAAGAATTTTGAACCGTCGTTAGCATATGCCGTGGTCGGCTGTGTTCTCGGTTCGGTCCAGCTTCAGTGGCAATGATGGGGAAATGGAATATTTTGTCCCAGCGTGGCCGTCGTCATGGTGATTGTTTAGTGGTTGATGTATTTTCACTTAACTGAGGAAGGTTATCCATTTAGAGGAAGATTTTGCTGATAAATGTGGTGTTTGGTAGTTTATGTCAACACTGCTTGACACTTTTCGGATAAATCTTCGCTACAAGAATAAGGTAACGGATCAAATGCAAATCAAGATTTATTAAATGTATAATCTGAAGAAGTTCTCTGCTATTTTTTTCCTTCTCCAAAATTAACGAGCTTTTTTTCCTGTTCTCATATTACTGTTCTGAATGCTTTCCCACAGTCATTAATGGAAAGCTTTCAATACCAAAAACTACTTTATGAATTTGTATATTCTGTGACGTGTCCGACCATCTGTGGTTTATTTAATTGATGTGAAAGGTAAAATATCAATAATGCCCAAGTAACATTGTCAAAACCATCCAGCTTTATTGAGTGTTATTAAAGTTTCAAATTTGAATCAATTTTATGAGAACCTAGACAGCTTCTTGACATCAATTTTAAAACTTTGTCTTTTAAAATTCCTTTTACTCCTAAGAAAGGTTTTATTTTGACTTTATTAACTCGTAAAATGCTGTTTTGAAATGTCGTTTTTGAACTCATTCATTTTATCTTATTATGAATTTTATTATTATCAGTACATGCATTAAACGGGAAATTGGCATTGAAGGAAGTCAAAAAATGACCAAATAGTTTTATAGTAGCCATTGCGAAGATAAATTGACGTTTTGGCAAAACTGTGATTTAAGAATATAAGAATATAACAATAAAAGAAATCATTGAAATGTTGATATACACCAAATTTCAAATGTATTACAAATGAACTGTCGATCAGAGATCAATTTCGGTATTCTTTCAGATAACCTTATTTCACCGTGTCCAATATATTCTCATACAAAATAAAACTCTATTTATTTCAAATCGATTATCCAGATTTTATTGATAACTTTACCCATTATATTGCAATATAATACTGATCAACTACAGCATATGTTTTGGAATAACACCGCCTTTAACCTTCTTGACCAGCTCCAGACGATTTTCGAAACCATCACAGGCGGCACCGCACGACTTTCATCGATATTTCCTCCAAAATTCGTTTGATTACGATTTCGAATTTGTTCAAATTAGACGCCCTGTGGTCATTTACCTTCGCCAGCATGTATGACCATACGAAATAATCCAAGGGATTTCGATCTCGTCATTCATTTTTGTCCAAAAAGTCGGTCAAATTTTCTCGGAACCAGTCTTGCTTGACAACTTTCTCCAAAACTTCCGTTTTATAATATACGGCATTCACTTTAACGCCTTTTTCGATGAAAACCAGTGGTGATTTGCCTCGCTTGCAAATTCCTCCCCAAACCATCACTTACGCAGCACTTTGGAACCGTGGAATATTCCTATTACTCTCTGGAACATTTTTCGAAGAGAGCCCTCAATCTATCGTTGTGGACATTGTGGGATTGTTGCAAGACGAATAACTTTTCGTCGAAAAAGATGAATTCTTCCCCACCGTGCCGCGACAAAAGCAGACTTGCTCTTTCGACTCGTTTCTGCTTGGAAGCTTCCAAAACTCCGTGAACCTTACGTTTCTTAAAAGCTTGGAATCCGAGGTCATTTTGCAGTATATTGTGCATTGACGATCTCGAAACATTCAGATCTGCGGCCATTTTACGTACCGAGCGCTGTGATTTTCATCTTATCCGTTCCCTGACCACTTTAACAACTCGTGCAGTCCGCACCGTACGAGTACGACCGGATCTCTTCCGATCATCCAACGAGCAGGTGTCACGGTACCTTCGGATGGTTCGGTACACAAAATCCCTCTTTACTTGGAGGTTTTTCAATTTTCTGAAAATAGCGCCCAGGCGCTCATCTTTCAAAAACTTTTTTAACAGCTATGAAGGGGGTGACCCTGGCGTATTGGTTAACATCCATACCTCTCACGCCTAAGTGACGGGTTCGAATCTCACCCCCGGAGAAGTTACGAAAATGCCCAAAAGTGGTGTTTGTCTGACTACAACGGGAGATGAACCAGCGCGAGGCTGAAAATCTCGATAATCAAGACAAAAAAAAACTTTTTTAACACCACAGCACGAATCTTCATCGCTGGTAAAAGATAAACACCAAATGAAAACAATCGGACATAACCTAAAAGCGTTTATATAAAGATAGTGCAAAACTACACCAACACATACGTGAAGCATGTTGAATAGTTGCACGACACCAATGCAAGGAAAAAGTGTATATATTGGACACGGTGTAAGTCCATCAATTTTCAGGAAATTCATGCTAAATTTATCGAATGTATTTGTTTCAATTTGGTTTGGTAAACTTGCATAATTACCAAGGCTCATTAATTTTTGGCTCTTATCGTGCGAATATTCTCCATAAAATTAAATGCGCCTATGATTTGGAGCATAACACGCTGTAAAAAATCAATAATAGATTAGATATTTTGATTGTTAGTAATCCTGCTACACTAGAACTTTTTTCCTTTGGTATAATTTACTGCTAAATGAATCAGAAAAGCAGAGATTCGAACGGAGCAGCCTTATGCTGGTTTTGATGGCAGCCAAATGGTTGTTTGAAGGTTCTCAAGTGGTCATTACATCTTTCACTAGACATTTTCAAAATCTCTATGGTCTTATAAAGGTTTTATTAATTTGGAAAACTAGGACAAATAGCCAAGAAAGAAGGAAGTCATGAAAATGTAGAACGAAGCAAATTTGAACATAGGGGACGGGCCACAATTGACATTTGCTACCTGTTTCCTACGACCGTGTTAGGGAAAACAAATGTTTGAACCTGTTGATATGCAAATTTGTATGTAAATTTCAATGCGAAAAATTGGTGAGTGTTTCTGATCAAATGGCGTATGAATGAAGTCATTCTGTTTAGTCGAACGAGAGGTATAAGCGTTCAAAAACCTTTCATTTTTGTGTAACGCTCTCATTTTTTATAATTTTGAAATGACACCCGGTATAGAAAAGAGAAACGTAGTCCTACGTTAAAAAAAACAGTCATAAGTATGCACCCTGTACTACTATACTCGAGCTTCACTTTACTCACTTGAACAAGGCATAACCTTGGAAAGTACCCCCTAAACCAGTGACATTACTAATGTTGTGTTAAGAAACAGTGAAGATCAACAAACATGTTAACTAACACGGATTTTCAATTATTCGGTTTAAGAAGATAAACGTCAATATATCACTAACATAAATCACCTGTAAGCATTCTGTTGGGCTCCTCACATAGGTTTAGGATTTTTTGATTGAGAAATGAAAGGGCAATTTGGTTCTTCAATGTAGAAACAGATTTTGGTCGTTCGCAAAAATAGCTTAATGTTTGAGCACTACGAGCTACGACGATGAACAATCTCGTTTAGATTATGAAATTAAGAAAAATAATAAATTCATCTTTTGGCACTAAATTCACAAATTGACGGCTCGCTCCCTTAAAAAGCTTCGTTAAGGGGCACAGACATGATGAATTTTGCTAATGTCATCGTGTTAGTTTTATATACGAGGGCATCATACAAGTATCCGCGTTTAGAGATTGATGGCAACACTGACGCAAAATGTTTCTATGAATGATGTTGTTTTTTTTTGGAGATCTCTGATGCTGGTTTGTTGGATGTCATGTGTGATCGGTTTTCAATATATTTGATCACTCATAACACTTGTTGGGCATGTCCCAGTGGTGGTCCTTTTCCTTTTCTTTTTACTTAGCATTTCAAGCTAATTGCTTTTGCAATTAGTTTATTGCTTGCTCTCAACTTAGTTTTCTAAATACACTTCCACAGTTATTGATTGAGAGCTTTCCATGCCAGGTATTGCATTAGTAGGATTGTGTGCAGGTACAATCATACCCTATGCCCAGGGAGTTGAGAAATTTCCCTTAACGAAACATTCCTAGACCAGACCGGGAATCGAACCCAGCCACTTCCTTTTGACACTTTATTTCCTGTGAAACATGTGAGAGGTCGTGGAGTTGTTTTGCAGAATTTCAGCATAACATTTTTAATTTTGATTATTTTTATTAAAATTTTATTTGTAAACTTCATGTACTATTCCATAATAGAGGATTCCATTTTGCTTATAAGTAGTATAGGATTTTTTTTAAATATTTTTGTTGGAAGGTATTTAAACAGTCGTCAAACTCGATATTACAACGTATTTCTGCATTCCTTAGATGTTAACCCCCCGCAGATGTGAGTGGCCCCAGCAGCGTCGCCACTGTTGGTTTAAATCCGTTTTATAACTACTCAAAATTTCAACAAAATATATAAACCATTCATTCTTGTGAGTGGCCCAAACAGCATTCTTACTGTTCGTTTAAATCGGTCCTCGAATTCGATATTTCAACTCCATTCAAACCAACCAACCACACTTGTGAGTGGCACCATCAGCATCCTTATTGTTGGTTTGAATCGGTTCTCAAACTCGATGTCTTAACATACTACATACTACTACAAATAAACCACCCTCACTAATGAGTGGCCCGAACAGCATCCTTACTGTTGGTTTAAATCGGTTCTTAAATTTGAATAATTTTACTGTGCATCTCTGTGCAGAAAATGAACCGGGAATATATTAAAATATTTTATTCTCTGCCGACGTCAGTTGAATTCAGCACATCGTTTACCAAAACGGATTACGCTACAAACTCAACCATTTTATCCAACATTCCAGTGATTTTTCGTGAAAGTGCATAGGTGTTCTTTGTTTCCAGTAAAGCGAGTATCACGTCAAAATATTCCTAACCTTCCATTATTTGATCTGCATTCGTGCGAGTCCTTAGTATTGGCTTAGTTTGGGATGACCAAATATTAAGCGTTGAGGATGTATGATGGTCCCAAGCATCATCTGTTGGTTCTGTGTAATTACAGCTGATCTGGCAATAAAGGAGTAGCAACCTCGTGCGGTAAATCATGCTCATGCTAATGAAGGCATCACTGACGCAAAATGTTTTTGGCATAGTTCAACGCCATCTTAAAAACAATAGGTGACAAATATTTAGACAGATTTATCAAGTAGTTTTGTTTTGAAAGCTGTTGAAAGTTGTTAATTTCACATTTGTTTGCAGCCATGGAGAAAGAACAATACAGGGTGCGGCAGAAAATAATGCGAAAATGTTCAAACTTGAGTATTGGGTTAATTCGTGTTGTTAGTGACTAATTTCTGTCCGAAGTGTATTTGTTTATGTTTACTTTCAAGTGCTGCATCCAAATATTCTATTTGTTTTATTGCGAATTGGTAAAAATGTTCGCGAAAGAAGTGATCACCAGTTTGTTGCTCGCCAAGAAGAAGCCGAAAGAGACTGCCAAGGTGGTAGGGTGCCATTTGGCAACAATTTACCGCATAAAAATGTCCCTGCAGGATGGCTCTAAGCAGCGGAAGTCGGAAAGCGGACGTCCGCGCTTTGCACGCACATCGAACGTGATCAAATCGGTCCGTGCAAAAATCGCTCGCAACCCGGTGCGTTCCATAAGAAAACTTGCAAAGGAAGCCAATATTTCGGAGAAATCCATGCGGAGAATCATCAAAGAAAACCTGCGTGCATCTTCCAGAGCCAGAGTGAAACGTCACTTGATTACGGACCGGGTCAAGGAACTACGAGTGACTCGTTACAAGAAATTGCTTTCCTTGTTGAAGAAGAAAAAAAATGATAATCCTGTTCTCCGACGAAAAGCTCTTCAGCATCGATGCTGAGGCCAACAGCTTCGTGGACCGGTTCATTTCACCGCAGAAAATGGAGAACGTTCCGGAAAAAGTAAAATTCAAATTTCAAACCAAACATCCGGCTGGTGTCATAATGTTTGGCTTGGTGGCGTCCAACGGTTTGAAAATGCCGCCTGTTTTCATTGATGCTGGAGTTGAAATCTATACCGAAGTGTATATTGGTATTTTAAAGGGCCAAGTGTTGTCCTACATCAGGATGGAGCGCCGTGTCACACGTCCAATTGAAACCAACAATGGTTAAACGATAACATGAAGTTTAGGCTGAAGGATTTGTGGCCCCCTAGCAGTCCAGATCTTAATCCGTTGGATTATTCGATTTGGGCATATGTTGAAGCACGAGTCTGCAAACATCACACCCTAGTGTGAAAACGCTGAAGTCAACCATCGGTAGTCAATATCGGTAGTCCTGTCCGAAAGGCATGCTCTGGCTTCCGGCGCCGGCTCGAGGATGTTATTAATAAAAATAAAGGACACGTTGAATACATTTGTTTAAAGGGGCATTGTAAAGATAACTGCACTCGAAAATGTTGATATTATGGCTTGAATCAGTTGAAAATGGAATTTGAAAGCAATAAAACAAATTTTCGCATCATTTTCTGCCGCACCCTGTAGCTATCCGTAATTCGCTTACTTGTTTTGGATGGAAAAACGTGTGAGGAAATCAAAGTGAAGCTAAGAGCCGTTTATAAGAACAATGCTCCTTCGATGACTACTGTGCAATATTGGTTCAATGAATTCAAGCATGGCCGAACATTCGTTTTTGATGACGAGCGCTCATTGAGGTGACTGCAATATGGTTAACACAATTCATGATATGTTAGCAGATCGCCGGGCGATGATCAGAGATATTGCTGACACAGAGGAGCAAAAGCGGAATCGCATGACAACTTCATAGCGATGTTCGACGACTTTTGACAAAATATGGATCCATCTCTTTAAGCCTGAAATGAAAGAACAGTCAAAACAGCGGAATTTAATCGGCGATCCTGCTTCAAGGAACGCGGAAGCGGTTCCTTCGGCCGGAAAAGTCATGGACACCGTTTTTTGAGATTCGTGAGGCATCATCTGTACCAATTATTTGGAGAAGAAAATCATGGGGCAGTAGTATGCTGATTTATTGGACCGTTTCGATGCTGAATTGACCAAAATATCCCATTTGGCGTAGAAAAAGGTGCTTTTCCACCATGACAACGTACCAGCTCACTCATGAGCAATCGCCACAGCAAAACTGGGTGCCACAGCAAAACGCTACGAATTGCTGTTTCATCAACCGTATTCTCCAGTTGGTGCATTGTTGAGCGACCACGTTGGAATCCGAACTGCCCGTCGAGCAAGATGCTAAGCTAAGCCGACGATGGACCGCTTTCTCAAACAGTTTCGATACTCCTGAGAGAAGGCTGATGGGCCTATAGCTCTTGGAAGAGGAAGGATCTTTCCCAGGTTTCTGGATGGGGATGACTTAGGATGAATTCCAACACGAGGGGAAGAAGCTAATTCGTAAGCAGTGGTTGAAAATCAACGCCAGATGAACGTAGAGCTGTGAGCTCAATTGCGTGAGCTCCAAGTTCATAATGTTATCGAAACCTGGGGCCTCTATGTTCTTTAAACCTTTGATATAAGTCAACAATTCGTCAATTGAGATCCCAGCTCCTCTGTAAAGCTTACATGGATGTCAGTAGTAAGCGCATTAACGGCAGATTCGTGTGGGCGATGTTTTGTCCGAGATTGTGGGAGCTGACGGAGTGCTGACTTATCTCATCTGCCTTTTCTGCAGGAGTTATCAAGCGATCCTTAGAGCCATTGCTGTCTAGTTGGATCAATTGGATGGCTTAGTTTTCAAAAATTTTGCACAATCTGGGACAGAGTGGATCTTGTCAGCAAATTGTTATTCTTAAGGTCCACCATTCTGGCCTTAATAATTTTCGTCACTCGATTACAGTGATTTTTTAGCGTTGGCAAACCAGTTCGCTGGTATTGCCATTAAATGGCGTTGCGCAATTGTATCAGTTCTTTAGTGGGTCTATCAATGGGTGCCGATCACTGTCATCAGTTGACTCGAGGTATACGTTGAAATTGATGTTGTCGTCGACATGTTGTAGGAATCTTTCCCATCTGCCACGATGGTAGTTCCGTCTGGTGATTCGATGCCGGTTGACCGAGGACCCACCTTCAGGTACCACTGGATAGTGGTCCGAGCTGAGCTCCTGGTGTACTACCGGCTGGACGATGTTGTTTCCCATGTTGGTGAGGAAGATGTCGATGGTCGAATGGACTGCGGATCCGCTCAACCGGGTGGGAGTACCTGCAGAATTATTCCGTTCCGATTGCGCCGGGTGTTCCTCAAGTTTTTTTTTGCATTTAGGCCGGCGATGATAAACTGCCCCTGCCTCGGAGTTAGCTTGCGAATATCGTTGGACCGTTGTTGTTTCATTAGCAGTGCTGGCTTGCTTGGGACAACAGGTCGTGATGATGACTAAATCAAAATGCGACGGTGTACACTTTATATATCATTCATGGCTGCCTAGGAATCGTTTGTCACTTAAATATGAAGTCCGTGCTAGGACTATACTGTGCATTTGGTGAATTTATTCTGAAAAATCAACATTATATGACATCACGTTGTATTTACATTATTTTCAATAGCTCAATGTTGAAAATCAATCAATTTCAATATTAAAACTAATGCGTAGAAAAAATAAGCATACGTACTGATGTGATTAAATGTTCAATATCAAGTATAAATTATGCGTAATATCAATTGTAAATATTGAGGTAGTGGCTGCCGTCCAGAATACCTCAGCGTAAGCCCTTAATCAGGGGTGATTGTTTTAATCAGTTGTTAGGAAATAAGTCTTAACTCCTACATTTTCCAAATAATTTCACATTTAATAATACAAACATAAACACTTCCTATCGGGCTAATGATTCGACATATAAATCATGATTGATTACCAATTAATTACGGTCATTTTAAAGATTTAAGATACATCATCTAGAAAACCGTCAGTTTCCACCTGCTGAAGAAGTTTGCTCAAATTTGCATTTGTTAGCATGTACCGGAGGAAATGTCTTCATGAGCTCCTTCCCATATCTAGGCTTGTTGCCAGAATGTGATGTTGAACATTAAGTTAAAACTTTTTTTATATTTAGATGATCTGTAATCACTATTTATTTAATGTTTCTGACAGTCATTTGAGGTTGGCCAATGCTTATGATTTTATTGTCCATCATCTGGCATTATCATGTGCAATATAAAAATGTGTTTCAGAGCTGTTCAACAGGAAATACACATTGCCAATGTAAAGATCAATGACAACCTAAAAGTTTGGTCGTGAAGGTCTGTCTCATAAACTGTTAGTAGACGAGTTTGTGATCATAGCAATCGACATGTTTTGGTTAATTGTTTTCAGGAGCGGATGGGTAAAACAAAAGAGCGGGTTGAGGAAAATGACGTTTGCAGCAAATCGTGAACTGGCCTATTTCATTTCGCCTTCGCACACATGCACGGAATCGCACTCATACAATATTGTTAATTTATGTACAGATTGCGGAGCTGAAGAAAACATTTGAAATTGCGACTAAATATAAAGTCATTAAAACATGTTTATGATCGGAAAGCAATCCGCATGCTCTTAATAAGTCCCTGCAATTGGGAACTTTATACCAAGACTATGAAATTTTTCGAATCCAATGCTCATTTCTAAAGGTAAGTTCCGCTAAATAAGAAGTAAGCAGAGGAATATATTACATTTAGCTTCATTAAAAATCCCTGGTGATGCATAAACTGCTTAGAACTTGTCCCGTACCCTACCATAGACAAGTTATTTTATTTAAATTTTTTCCGTCGGTCTATATCCTCACAACGTGGTGACTACAACCGACGCCAGGAAGACGACTCCACCACCTGGACCCTACATATCGCACTCATCAACACTTGAGCCGGAACCAACGACTTCACTTCTCTTCCGAAGGAAGACGTGACCAGATTTCACCTCAGAAAAATCACTGATCTCGACTAGGATTGAACCCAGACCCAATTGGGTGCCAAGTAGCAGTCACGCTTACCACTACACCACCGGCGCCGGCATAGACAATCTTATAGCTATATTGGTCAACTGCTTAGTTTTTGGAAAATAGCTCTTTTGTACTTGTTTAACAGTTATGTTTATTGTATTGATGCCCATTATGGATCCACTTTGATGAATAGAATAGATAAAATCAGATATACTTTAATAGTTGGAATGTCCATCATTCATACTTGAATGCTTTTTATTTCGACGAGATTGTATTTCACTTTCATTAGTACTTCCTATTATTTTGTACCTTTCAACATTTGAGTTCAATTAATTTAATCATCGCGTTTATCGGCATTGAAGGTATCCCGTTTCTGATTCATAGTTTTTTTTTTATTAAAGCATATTTCATGGGATAACTACAAATATTCACATGTGCCACTTTAACTCCCGCAACGAAATAAAACCAAAACACGCAGAGCACATCTCCATGTCCGATCCAACAGCGGGTTATAAAGTCATGGTTGAGGCCAATTCGGTTTCGTTTCCTCGAACAAATCCAAATTATTTCAGTTGGCAAAAGCGGTGTAGGAAGGGGGAAATAGCAAGGAAAATGAGTTTTCCTTTGTAACCGACGCAGCTTCATTTGATAAGGCATCAGAAAAGATTCGTCGTCGTCTTCGGGTTTGTGCGAGAAGAGCGAAATGGCAATCGAGGTTTGTCGAGAATTGTCGATTCGAATTTACCAAAATTACTTCTGTTTCCATAAAAAAGCAAGAACGGCAAAACGAACGGTATTTGTGTAACCACCCACCCAACCTGGTTCAATACATATGTGTTCTCTTTGCGTTTCACAATGACTGCATTACCCACCATCCGGCGCCCGGGTGAAGTACCGTTTAGGGTCTTGGCTTGATCTTTTTAGAATCCACAGGGTGCTCCCATGTCATGAATATATGTTGCCATAAACGCCGGAGGGAAATGATGCTGGGACACCCCGCTATGGAAGGCACATTAATGCTAAATGGAGTGGAATATGTACATATCATCGTGAATTACACGCATGGAGGAACCATTAAAAATTCAAGGTGGAAAAGAAAGCACCTGATTTATGCCTCATGTGTGCCTAGAAACCTTATGCTCTGCTTGTTTTGCCTTCTATGTGATCTCTTCCGGTGGTACATGACATCCCATTAAAATCAACAGAATCAGATTTTACCGAAAATCCATCTCATTGAACATTCTCAGTAACAAGTGTGGTTTCGTACGTGTGTCGGTACGTTTAGTGACTGGCACTCCCACATCACTCATCAGCATAAATTAAATCAATGAAAACGGCTATTAATTTCACTGTGAGTTTTTGTTACCCAAACACCCCCCTCCGACCTTACCCTTAACCCCCTCGCCAAACTGCTGCTGCTGCTGTTGATAGAACACATAAACAACATTAGGTGCTGTAGATACCTTCCCATCAACACACAGCTTCGGGTTCTGCGGTTGCCTTGCACACACACAATGAGTGAGAGCGAGCTGCCATAAATGTGCGGTTATTAAATCAATTTTATGGTGCAATAATTATGCCGCCTGAAAAACCAAATCGGTTGGATGCGATCTTTAAAAGATTTTAATGAATTTTCCACTGGGAACAAGGCACATGATTGCGATGATGATGAAAACCTACTATAGTTTTGCAAACGTATGTTTCAAACAAATGTTTGGGTTTTTTGAATCGCTGGAAAACGAAACCCAATAATTCAAAATTTGCTCCGAATGCCATTTATCGAATGAAAATGGTCCAAACTGTTGAATGTAACGGCAATTTCAGCGCATGCAATTGTAAAAGTTACTGGACAAAGGACTGTTGATCCAACTGTAGCTCAGTTAATAATGTCCTATCTTGAACGGTCATAACTCATTCAACAATTGAATAAACTAATTCGATGATGTAGAAGAAGATGTTCGCTCATCACCATGAGGCATCAAGAGTGGACAGTAATGATTGTTAGAATGAAAGATATGAAGCGAAAGTGTTTAAAGTTCCGTCAGTGTACGGTAGGTTGACAATTGAATAGAAGTATTGAAAATTGAGCGAAAGGGCATGGGTAAAGTAGTACACGAACCAAGGACGTTACTTTTGCCTAACATCCCACTGCGGGGTAGGTCAAGACATGGACGAATAATCGTTACTCCACGCACGGAGAATACAAAACATAACAATTAGAGCATGCTACTTCTATAGTTTCTGTAAGATGTGTACGTTGTTTTCAAATAATCTGCTTCCAAATACGTCAACCTTGAGTCTCGAATTTCGGAAAAGTCATTTTCTCCTTTAGGAATATACAGGGTGCGGCAGAAAATAATGTGAAAATTTCTATTTTCTATTTTCTATTTTCTAGTTCTATTTCTTTCAAATCCCGTATTCAACTAATTCAAGCAATAATATCAATATTTTCGACTGCAGATATCATTATAAAGTCCAAATTTATTCAATGTGTCCTCCATTTTTATAAATAACATTCTCGAGCCGTAGCCGGAAGCCAGAGCATACCTTTCGGAGGTAGACCTCTGACATTGACTGCCATGTGCGTGTTATGGTTGACTTCAGGGTTTTCACACTAGGGTGTGATGTTTTGCAGGCTCGTGCTTCAACATATGCCCAAATCAATTAATCCAACGGATTAAGATCTGCACTGCTAGGGGGGCACAAATCCTTCGGCCAAAAGTCCATGTTATCGTTCAACCACTGTTTGGTGCGATTGGACGTGTGACTTGGCGCTCCATCCTGCTGTAGGACAACGTTTTGATCCTCGGAGAAGTTGGCCTTCACCAAGGGAAGCACTTGGTCCTTTAAAATGCCGATATACACGTCGGTATTGATTTTATCTCCAGTATCAATGAAAACAGGCGGCATTTTCAAACCGTTGGACGCCACCAAGCCAAACATCATGACACCAGCCGGTTGTTTGGTTCGAAATTTGAATTTCACTTTTTCCGGAACGTTCTCCATTTTCTGCGGTGAAATGAACCGGTACGTGCGGCTGCTGGCCACAGCATCGATGCTGAAACGCTTTTCGCCGGAGAACAGGATTATCATTTTTTCCTTCTTCAACAAGGAAAGCAATCTCTTAGAACGAGTCACTCGTAGTTCCTTGACCCGGTCCGTAATCAAGTGGCGTTTCACTCTGGCTCTGGAAGATGCATGCAGGTTTTATTTGATGATTCTCCGCTTGGATTTCTCCGAAATATTGGCTTTCTTTGCAAGTTTTCTTATGGATCGCACCGGGTTGCGAGCAATTTTTGCACGGACCAATTTGATCACGTTTGGCGTGCGTGCAAAGCGCGGACGTTCGCTTCCCGGCTTCCGCTGCTTAGGACCATCCTGCAGGGACTTTTTTATGCGGTAAACTGTTGCCAAATGGCACCCTACCACCTTGGATATCTCTTTCGGCTTCTTCTGGGCGATCAACAAACTGGTGATCACTTCTTTCGCGAATATTTTGATGAATTTGCAATAAAACAAATAGAATGTTTGGATGCAGCAGTTAAACATAAACAAATACACTTTCGACAGAAATTAGTCACTAGCTACACGAATTAACCCAATACTCAAGTTTAAACATTTTCACATTATTTTCTGCCACACCCTGTACACCATGAACAACATTCACAGAAACATGAACATTAAGGGCGATTATGGAACTATTGCAACACAGTTAAATTACTATATAATCTCATGTTAAAACAAAATTTTTAAAGCAGTTTTATACGTAGCTGAATTTGGAGCGAGCGTTGCTACGCGTGCAACCAAATGAATGAAAATTTTTCTAGAACTGGCGCGTTTATGGTTGTTCTTCGGAATGAGGTTTGTTAAAAAAATGTTTGCTAATGTGTTATTTTGATTATAGAGATTAACTGTTTAATTTTGTTTATACTTTCATTTTTGTTTACGTAGCGGTGCAAAAGTTATTCTACTATCAAAATCG
The DNA here is from genome assembly GCA_034211315.2 of Aedes japonicus. Classification (NCBI taxonomy): domain Eukaryota; kingdom Metazoa; phylum Arthropoda; class Insecta; order Diptera; family Culicidae; genus Aedes; species Aedes japonicus. Next base: position 116,591 of record JASCZW010000010.1, on the reverse strand, counting down.
TCAAGCGTTCTGTGCAGACGCATTTCAAGCTCCTACCTCACGCCTCCACGAGTCATATGATCACATAAGACTACCAGTTGAAACATGGAGAAAGCCTGGCTGTCATACACTGTCTAAGTTTTCTGGTTCATAATGGATACGCAAGTTTGTCTACAATTGCAATTTGCAACAAAACAGCAGTCGGCACACAGGTCTGCTTTGCGCATCGGCTCTGAACGGTTGTGTAGATTCTTTGTTGCGCACTATTCTACTATATCCGGCATAGCGTTATTGTTCAGCACGATTGTTCGAGTGAGCGATAAACTAGAACAATAAAGTTGCGGTCAGCTGATATATGTTGATTGCTCGGGGTGTAGATCGTGATTGATTGTGTGGTTGGTTTTGACCTGTACTATTGGTTCACCATAATTGCCGAATTACCTTAAGGATTTCTTTGTTTTCCCAATAAAAATAGATATGATTGTGATTCTACTGTGATGCGTCGTATCACCATGTCGTATCGTGATGTCTGTATCGGGCGTTTCGGTCATTTATTGTTAGGTAGCGTGAGTGTGTGTTCAATGCTTTGTTGCGAACTGCCTTTACTATCGGGCAAAGCTCGGTTTCTATTTTTTTCGAAGAAGTTGTGTGCGCTCTCGATTTGAATAAGCCACTTGGTTCAGAAAAGTTTTGATGTCATTCTATGGAACGGTTTCAGTGAGAAACTGGACGGACGCCTGCGGAGTTGGGTATAGATGAGTCGTGAGGTAGTAAGTGCTCTCAAGGACATCGAGCAAGACAGGTAATTGTTACCCATTGTATTTATATTATTAAAATTTATTTTTAATAGGTTTGCGTTGACCATCAGTTTTATTTGTTGAATCAGTTGTGCCGATACTTCGTTCCGCAATATTTTGTTATCGGGCGTAGCGTATTGTCTTTTGTTTCGGTTGCCTATTGTTCGTTGCGCGAGTGATCGAGTGAGCATGAAAAATCGTGGTTCGCCGTGTAAGATGGGTCGGTGGTGAGCTCGTCGGGCCACCCTATCTTGGAACAAATAAACCATTGTCCGATTTTTTTAAGTGACTCTAGCGGGATCCGTACTGTTGGTGTAGATCAGTCCAAGTTGACTCTCAGGCGTTGAGATGAATTGACTTGATTTCCTAATGAAAAACCACAATCACACTGTGTGAGTGACCCCAATAGCATCCTCTCGTCCAATTCAAATAATAAATACTCAAGCTTTTATGCCATACAAATTCTACACCCTTGCGAGCGGCCTTCTGCCAGTTAACCGGAACATTCACCATGGTGGACGAAAACATGCATGTAGGCATGTTTTTGAGTTCTTTCTTCGTTGGTTTATCAATTCCTCCTCAGTTTTAACGGGCAAAATTGTTATAGTGGGACGCAGCTGGGGAACGTTGGGTGGGTTCGCTGACTTGGGTACCACATCGCTGATTGTCAGCCACAGAAGCACCTTCTTGGGGAGCTTGGTGTGTGAAATGAATTTCACCTCGGAGGTCACTTCCTTCGTGGGGGAAGTAAAATACGAAGTGCTCTGCCAGTATGCTGGCATCTGCTCGTCATCCATCACCACCGTCACGTCGCGATTCGCTGGGAAATTCGAATTAACCATCTTATATAGGCGCTGCCGCTGCATCATTGCCTGCAGCTCCGAAATCAATGGACGTGACTCTTCCTTTCTCCGCTTCCTGACATGTCGCTCAGGGTCGTCAGCCGTCCGGAACCGGGCTTTCTTTTGATGCTTTGATTGAAGTCTAATAGTGCCAAGATTTTGTGGATGCCGGAACGGGCGTATCTGGCGTCCACAAAGTGCCGCACGATGTCCGTCGCGCACACTTCTGAACGGAGTTGCTTCACTGTTTTTGCCATCAAGGTTGGAGTTTGATCTGCGGACTTATGGGTTACTATGATTGATGCTGCATGGGTAGTTATGTCAGTGCGGGTGAAGGTAAAGCCATGAAAAATCGGCAATTTTGTCCATTTTTTAATGCAAACTTTAGGGTGGATGCTGCAACAATTCGTACCCCAATTCACTGATTTTCGAAATGGTTTTTAAGCTGTGTGAGCAGGAGCATTGTCTTTTTTTCTTCTGCAAACTGGGTCGTTTTTCACATTTTTTTCCATCCACTTGTCCAAAGGGTCACAATAATTATCAGAGTTGATTGTCTTAGAAGTTTGGAGATAATCTGTCAATACAATCCCCACCCCCCGCCCCACCAAACTTACGGTAACACCTGGTTGGCCAATTTCTGGCCACGACCTCGATTCGGAGAAAAAGTTTCCTTTTCACACCACTCCTTAACCTCTTGTTTTGATTCAGGATCATTGTGGTAGAGCCAAGTCTCATCCATAGAGATGAATCGGCTGTTGCTTGAAATTTTGCGCATTCGAACGTGTGTTCGTTGGATTGTTAGCAAATGCGGCACGCAAAACTTCCATGTGAAATGCGGATAGTGTCAGCTATCGCATGCACAGTCGATCGATGATCTTCCAAAACCATATCATGTATTTTCGCTATGATTTCTGGTGTTGATGTACTTTTTGGACGTCCTGTGGACCGTCTTCAACGCTTGTACGGCCACGCTCATACTCCAAAACTCATCGGTGAACGGTTGGAATTGAAGGAGAAGCCTCCTTTAATACGTTCACCATCTGTGCATGGATCTCAGTAGCCGATAAACTTCCAAAAACAAAGAATTAAATCACTGCACGATACTCGGATGCTTCCATTGTTTAAAAAAAACACTGACGTGTAAACATCAAATGGCTTATAAACAAAGAATGATTTGACATATTGAAATGCAATTTTAAGTACATTCTTATAAAAGATGAAATATTACAATGGCATTTAAATTTTGCTTTTATTACTGCTCCATAGGTGTCGTTTTTAAAACTTTTTGACTAACCTAGTAATTTACCTATAAAAAGTATTTGTAGTATTGTGATGAAATCCACCGGTATTGCTTCTGTTGTCAGTTCCTTTTTATAGATGTACTACGACGTGGCAGGGAAATAAAAATATATGATACTTTCACTACTAGTCAAAATCTTAGTCCCCCATGCAGATCAACGACATAAGATTAAGCCCTCCCACCCTTGGCAAGGTGACAATTACGATCAACGGGAGGGATCTAGAGCCAAGTCACTTATTTTATGCACATAAATTCTGAATGAAGAACATCGATCAGCAAGGATAGGCCCTTTTCTAGTGTTCCGCGAGATCAGCCATAAACAATTGACTTGAAATACTAAGAAAGAAAATAAAAAACTTAATTACTCAGTCTGTGGTGTTTAAGGTTTACAATACAGTCTGATTACCGATTAAACTTAAAACCCTTTCCACTATACCGTATCGCCATTGTATTGGCCGAACTGTCAAGTGTAAGAGTCAAGCTATTCGGGAAAATTCGCTGGCGGGCTAAAATTTGCCAGAAATCGATTCACGCGGATGTTGAGCAACATGTGTTTTGCCATTTGATCGTTCATTGTCCGCCTCCCTTTTCCACCCTCGTTTTTGCCACTTTTATATTGCATAAAACCATCCCCTCCGCCATTCACCCTTCTATTCAGAAGGTCATAATATGTACGACATCAACAGCCGTGCCATCAGCAAGCAGCAGATTCCTAAATCCTACAACATGTGTAAACGAGTGTTCGCCATGCTGCGATGGGAGCGAACTCTCTGATAACATACATTTAGGGGAAGCTGGCTATGGTTGGCTGGAACGGGGCTCGACACGGACGACAAACTTTCGCTCCAATTGATCCGAAATCAATGGATGATGTAATGGTTGTTCACATAGGGACTGGTCGGATTTTCGGCCGGATTAAAATAAGTACTTTACGGTGGAAGAATGTGATTTGTCGGCTTTTCGTGCCTATCTACAGCGGCGGTGCGCGTATACTCGCGTAAAATCGGGAAAATGCCGCTTCCGATCAAGATGATAGAACACTTTGTTGAGCAGCGTATAAATTTGCTGTGTGCTTGTTGAGCTGATGTGTGGGATTTTCATTAGGCCGAGCCAAATGCTGGTCATGTTCTGTTTTTGTAAAGTGAAGGGAGAAAATAATTGCTTGAAAAGTTAGCATCTGGGCTGGGAAGAATAACTCATAACACGAATTATAGTTTGATCATATTCAGCAGGCTATTGAAACAGATTCTCCCATGGACGGATTCACTACTATCCTTCCAAATGTTTTCATTCAATGGACTGCTGTTGCTGTTGCTGAAGCCAATCTTCTTTTGAAAAACATATAATCTTATTGTTTGTTTTGTATTCTTCCCATTCTAGTGCAAGAATGGAATAATCCTCAGAGTTTGAGGCAACAACTACAATCTTGCTTGTTTTTATTTCTTCTTTTGGTCGATCTGGCTTAGCAAATAATAAGGTAAGATACGTGTAGTAGTACGACACGAACATCCGAGAAGCAATAATGAAGAAAGCAAAACCCCCTTTTACACTTTAATAACGAGTGTTGATGCAAGGCTTTCTTTACTCGTTTTTGAATTAGAAAATTAGAAGGAAACTAAAATTAAAATAAGAATTGCAAATTGAAGTTTAAAAAGTTGAAGCCTAAATATTAAATTATTGAGTAGGAAGATTTGAGAAGGCATTTCAGAAATGCAGTTGTAATTTAAAATCGTCATTTTATCATCATTGTTGAGGTATCACCATTCTTATTCAACATTGGCTGGAAAGAGAATTGAGATACACCTTAATGAATACCTCTTGCTATGAAAACATGAAAATGTTAACATGTAGAAATTTTGTAGTACCGATTATTAGACTAGTTCAAAACAACTTTGCATAGTTTGTTCGTGAAGTAAGATTTCTTCATCATCATTTATAAGGCATAAATGAAAACTGAGGCCACACGGGCTTGGTCTACTGGTAAGGTAAGTAAATGAAAACTGAAAGAGATAGGTGCCCATTCGCTTTAAATCCATTCATCCAACATAGGCGAGCAAAATGAGTACATGGATTTCTTTCCTAATATTGTTATTATTATTCATTGAACCTTATTGAAGTTAGTTCTGACGTGTCAAGATAACCGAGTTAAATTATGCTGGAATATAATACTGTGATGTCATCAAACTTTCTAGTAAACATTGAGCCATAAAGTGTTACGGTTTTATGGAAATTTATACGGGATTGCATGGGCACCGAATCAATTCGATTAGTATAGGGCTCCTGTTAATTGCACACGTTGACGTGGGAGGTTTGATAAACTTTTTCTACCTCTTGAGTATCACCTTTGCTCTCATTAATTTCCCATTTTCACATCACTTTTATTTATACCGTGTCTGGCACCTGGATGAATGGAACTGATTGAAAGTATGCAAATTTAAAATGTGTTATCATATTCGCATTTCAACAGAAGAGTGCTCCATAAGAGACGATGACTTCAAAATCAGGCTGCCTAACCCTTAAATTAAAGATAATGATGTTTGCAACATGCTTGTACAACATATTTATCAGCTTTCTAAAAAATTGTTTACTACAGAAAAACTTTAAAAAAATTACAGGTGGGTTATATCAGGGATATAACTACGAGATTCTTGTAGGACCGCGTTGGTGTAGAGTAATAATGGTATTATTCAAATAATGAAAACATACCATAACACATAAGGTTGATAATTATTGAACTAGGTAATATGAGTATTTGGGTACATATGAAGTTGTATAATCTATCAACTATTGAAACCCAAGTCTTTGCAATTATTATGATTTTTTTTGTTGTTTCTCAATAGCCTCGCGCTTCCGCTTGTGGACTCCGCAACGTGCTTCGATTGCCTTTGCTGAAACATTTTTTTGAGAACGTATAAGTCAAACTGGATAATTAAACTTATCACTGTCTTGTTTTATGCCCACGGAAAGTCAAAACATTAGAAAAGGACGATGATTAGGATGAAACATTTTTTGTAAACAAACACTTCGTTTGCTAATTTGTCGTAAGTAGAATACAATTCCTTCAAATTAAATATATCAGCGGATACAGATGAAGTTCCTCTTTCTTAAAGAGTGCTTAGTTTGTATTTGTGACCTTTTGTTCCTTTTGAGCGGTTCCATATCATTTCAGCAACGAGTAATTTTCATATTTTTTGATTTGCATGAAACCTTGCATACAAGTTTTTGGGGAAGAAAAACGCCGTTTTGCATACTTGGTCCGCCATTTTGAATCGAGCCTTACTTATGAGAAGGGCCTATGAAAAATGCACATGATATCTTCAAAAAATTGTACCTCGGAAACGGTTTGTCCGATTGATTTGGTGTCTTCGGCGAAGTTTTAGACAATTATTGGTGCTATATGGAAAAAATATGCACAGTAAAATAAAGTTTGGTTTTTGTGTTTTGAACTAAAATATAGATTTTTCCTTAAAAGTTACATATCAACAATTTTTTAATTATTTTTTTGTTATAGCTGACTAAAAATGATATCCAGTGCACAGTGAGTTGTTCTAGAGAAAAATAGGTTACAATGAAAAACAATTTAAAAAAAAAATACAATTTTCAAAAAAGCTATTAAGAAAAGTAAAACAAGTTTGTCACCCTAATTTTATGAAAGTTAATCAAATTTGCAAGCAAAAAGTACTTCGGTAACATTTGTCTAAGATGCACCGTTTAGAAGATATTACTGATTTAATATTGATTTTTTTGATAACTAAATAAGTTTTGGCCCTTTTTGGATGTATTCCGTGTTTTTCAGTTTCAAAAGTATTTTTTTCGGAAAGATTGGAAAACTTTGAGTTAAAATGACACTAAGAGTTTAAAGATTGGAGTGAAATTCTCTGCCTTAAAAGTATTTTGAAAAACAAGTTACAAAATCCCACTATCAGGAACAATGATTTCTTCCAGTTATTTTTGGTGTATTGTGTTGAAAATGTGCATTCAACTCTTGCATATCGCCTAACAGTTTAATCCATTTAAACTGGATGTGTTTATACTGTGCATATTTTCTCTCTATTGCCGAACATCGCCACAGACATCAAACCGATGAGACAACTCGATTTCGAGATACACCTTTTTGAGAACTGCAAATGCGAGCTCCTCAATTAGCAAGATTCAAAAGAGCGAATTAAGCTTATTTTTCAGGGATGGTGATTGTGCGCAATAAAAAATAACATTATATGTTGGATATTATCAGTTTATTTTTATAAAGCTAGTCTGGATTTTCATACTCAGCTTGAACCTTGAGATGAATCAAATACATTATCTCTTTTCTTTCTTGCATCTGATGCCATATTTCTACTGGTTTTAAATTCGTCTACAATTTTGTGTACTGACCATGATTTTGGTACCATGATAAAATTGATAGTTATTTTTGCCTTGTGGCTGAATTTAAAAAAAATAATTTTCATATTTTCTATGACTTCATCAAACTTGTTTGCTTTTTCTGTTTTAGCGTCTAATTTAAAAAGATTTCTTCGTACACCTTCGACGATTTCAGCGCACTTGTTTTCAGGATAGTGAACATTTTTAACCTTACCTAAATCTATAGGCGAAACACGAATAGCTGCTATTCCTCGGTTGAATATTTCGACGTCTACAGGCATCGTGAAGTCTTCATTTGATTGAATTGTGCTTAGCGTTGAAGCTGATGGTATCGTGACCAAACTTTCATAGCTTTGCGAATCAGGTACATCAGGTATGGTCTGAACAGTTGGCATCCTTGAGCTGCCGGCTACCAAACGTGTTACACTTTCCTTTACAATTATTATGTTATCAAACAACACTGGATCTCGTTCAAAATCACAGGATTATGAGCTGAAATTACTATAATCACTATGCTACTAACAACCTTTCTGCATTTACTGTTTGGTAGATACTGGATGAATTCAGAACCGAGTCAGACATTATTATACAGCTCACGGGTAGAAATCATAGAATGCTGGGTAAAGACTGTTGGAAGATAGGTGGAGTTGAACGCTCAGGTATCGTCGAACCTCCAGGTACGAGTTTGGAGAGTTGGAGCGAGGTAGATTTGCTGGCGTAGGTATATTGTTATTGAAGAAGATTGTAAATTGTATATACCTGGAATGAATAAAGAGTGCGGCGGTTGTTGATTGAGGTATCAGTCGGCAGCCGTCTAGTTTGATGGAAGGTGACTAAGACTGCGTTCTTTTATTATTAAGATTATCTATTATTAAGAAACGGTCATCGACATATCTAGCCTCGTTATGGCCAGCGTGGCCATGGTAGACTAGTTCCAACAAAGACCATGTTTACAATCACCAACTGTACGTAGTACAGCTAACTAGTATCTAATTACCTGTATCTAATACTTGTTAGCACGTTTTCAGCACAACGCACCAAAAATCATTCTTCCTGATAGTGGGATTTTGTAACTTGTTTTTCAAAATACTTTTAAGGCAGAGAATTTCACTCGAATCTTTAAGCTGTCAGTGTCATTTTAACTCAAAATTTTCCAATGTTACCGAAGTACTTTTTTCTTGCAAATTTGATGTACCTTCATAAAATTAGGGTGACAAACTTTTTTTACTTTTCTTAATCGCTTTTTTGAAAATTGTAATTTAAAAAAAAAAATTGTTTTTCATTGTAACCTATTTTTCTCCAGAACAACTCACTGTGCACTAGATAGCATTTTTGGTCAGCTATATCATAAGGATAACTAAAAAATTATTTACATGTAAATTTTAAGGGAAAATCTACATTTTAGTTCAAAACACAAAAACCAAACTTTATTTTACCGTGCATATTTTTTCCATATAGCACCAACAATTGTCTTAAACTTCGCCCAAGACACCAAACCAATCGGACAAACCGTTTCCGAGGTACAATTTTTTGAAGATATCATGTGCATTTTTCATAGGCCCTTCTCATAAGTAAGGCTACATTCAAAATGGCGAACCAAGTATGCAAAACGGCGTTTTTCTTCCCCAAAAACTTGTATGCAAGGTTTCATGCAAATCAAAAAATACAAAAAATTAAAACTGGAAAAATTTCCCACTTGTTCGTGGAATCGCTCTTTTATTTCTTTACAAACGTAGATTCGCCCTAGTCTTATGTTGGCGCTGAATTATTATTTTACTCTAAACTGTCCCCTCTTATACATTTTGCTTCATATTTTATTTTGTTGGTGCCTTTCTTTCTGGGTTATGCTATTCAATGGCGGCATAGGTTAAATTATGAAAATTTTACTCAAAGAAATACTCTTTTACTGTTAAAGTCAATTGACCGCCCTGGAAAGGAATGTGATAATTTAACGCGTTGGAAAATAATTCTAGAGCTTTTTTTCATTAGGGCGAATCAACATTGAGATACTCTCTTTGATTACGTTCTTTTTCATTCATATTCCAATCACGTTTACGTTTTTCATGCTACAATTTGTAGTGTATGCAAGCCAGAAGTGTACCATAAAAAAAAAGTTTTCTGCCCTTACCTTTGTATTTCAATTTCCATCGTAAAATTGTGTTGAGACGAGTTGTGAAACTTTTGACGGTGCGTATTTTGATGTATTAATTTTGCCGCTAACTTTAACCAATTAATACTTACTGAAGTTTTTCTACTAAGACCATCCCAGATTCAAATGTAATTTTCTCAAGATACAGAAATAACATATCTCTAGTTTTCACTTTTTTTTAAACAATATAAATTGCACTTTCAAATGACGTCTTTATTATTTTTTTGTTCACCCCAATCTTAGAAATCAACATTTGAAAAGGGCGTATTTTTTAAGGAAAAAATTTAATACCTATTGATTGGTTGAAGCTAGCGGCAAAATTTGTATACCAAAGTACGCGTCTTCAAAAGTTTTAAAACTCTTCAAAATTTAAAAAAAAAATTAGGGCAAAACAAAATTTTTTTTTATGGTACACCCTAAGTTGATGAGGAAAAATTGCTCTAAATCGGTCAATTTTCATGCTACAAAAAATTCATGTATAAAAATTCCATGAAATTTTCTGCGCTACAACTTTGCGCAAGAATGTAAACGTCTGTTTCTGCAAATAAAAAAGTTAGTTCTTGTATTTCAGTGAAAATGGGGACCACCCTTATTTTAATTAACATAAAAAAATGGGCCTTAGTGGTACAAACCATGTTGTAGAACATCACTTTGCTGTAAAGATTGAAGTTTAGGCGTTGGGAGCATGTTTCCTCGTAAATGCGTGATCTGGACCATAGTGCACTGTTGTGGTTAGATCTGTACTAAAGGATCCCTCGAATGTTTTAAAGCTGCGCTGTAATAAATGAAAGAGAGCGAGACCGGAGAGAATCTCTGAATGTTAGAACCACCCTAATGAATAAAAAAACCCGAGAATTAACCGTTAAATATCCGGCATTGCTCTGCCTCCCATACCACAACAGGGCGGACTGTGGCAGGCCGACAAAGCTTCGTTCGAACCGGCAGCTTAAAGCTGCTTGCAAACACTGAACCAATTTCGTTCACCAGCGTCTATATACTAGCGTTGATAGCATAGCCAAGAAAGAAGAGAGTCAAGAAAATGCAGAACGGAGCAAATTCAACAATACAGGACGGGACACAATTGAAAAATCAGAGACCAGCAACGTAATTTGTAGAAGAAGAAGACATCTACTACCCAGTTCCTATGACCGTGTTAGGGAAAATCAATCTGTTGATATTCAAATTTGTATGGCAGGAAAAGTAGGTCATTTTGAATTGAAAAACTGAACTACTTACACTAATGGAACTTTTTTTAAATTTCAATGCGGAAATTTGGTGAGTTTTACTGATCAAATGGCGTATGAATGAAGTCATTCTGTTTAGTCGAACGAGAGGTATAAGCGTTCAAAAACCTTTCACTATTGCGCAACGCTCTCATTCTTCAAAATTTTGAAATGACACCCGGTATAGAAAAGAAAAACGCAGTCCTACGTTAAAATAGAACTTTTTCAACAAAAAAGTCAATTGTCGAAATTTATTTTGACTGCCAGTGTTATCTCACATATTTTTTAAAAATAAAACTCTGTAGGTTTTACATGCATCAGTGTTTCGTGATAATTCATTTTCCATGAACGTATTTTGAAGTATTTTGTCACGAAGAAAAAACATCTTCAATGCGTTGTAGGGAATTCGAGTCCGTCATTTAAAAAAGTAATCGCGGTAGCGTGGTTTTGGACGTTTTCGTTTTGTTTATACCACGCTCTAAACTTTTCTTCAAATTGTACGTAACCATCCAAGTAGCACACTACGATTATAATTACTTGTAGTAACTTGATTATGACTAAGCAAGTCATATTTAAGTAATCTCAACCGAATGGCAACAAGTGTGCTACTAGAGCTAATCGTTATCTACGCCAAATATGATAAATGAACTAGGAAGCCAAATTATCCTCGAATAACTTAGAAGGCCATTCACGTAGATTCTTTGCACAAAATGTACCTATCTCTGCATACGTCAACAGTGACACCTTCATGGGAGAACTGGTGACGAAAAAGGAACATTTTGACGTAGGACTACGCCTTTGTTTTCAATACAGGGGTACACGTTGCGAGTACGAGAATTTGGAGCGACACGAAATATGCTTAGGTTTTGAACGTGAATAACTAATTCATTTAATGACCGATTTCCAAATCTTTGCCCAATCCATCTGAAATATTTCTACGCACCAAATTAAATAATAAAATTGGTTGATTTTCTAACATTAATATATTGAAAATAACGTTAATACAAGGTGATGTCTTATAATGTCAATTTTTCAGTGTAAATTTACCAAATACACAGTACTTTCCGAGCACAGACTTCATATTTTAGTACGAAACGTCTTCTACGCAGCCATGAACGGGTATCACAAGTTCACCTTCGTATTTTATATAGTTTTTCGGCAGTTGTGGAGCTGTGCATAGTAGGATTTGCTATATTAACGCACATGCACTGGCGAGCAGTCGTTGCTCAGAGAGGAGGCGTTGGTGCAATTGGCGTTGTTGCCAATTCTCGTGAGAAACATCGCTGCTGAAGCCTACGAGAAGGCCGCCCGTGACACCGATTGTAGTATTATCCCACGTCACCTGCAGATGGCCACCCGCAACATCGAGGAACTGAACCAAGAATACCAAGAGAAAAGCCCAAGTTCAATCGCGAACCATGTTTCTCTCCCGTCAACTAAATCCGTCCTTTTCAGGGCGACCAAATCAGATTGCCAACTCAAGAGTTTATTTGCTTCCATTACCGCACCCCGGCGGAACATGCCATTACTTTAAATGCCGCGTCTCGGTGTAAATGGCAAAGTGCGTTGAACAACCAGCGAACCAACAGATCCATAACTATCTTCTACACGTTAAAGATAGTGGCCCTCTCAACCAACGTAGAAAACACAAAGGGGGCCGGATCATCATTAAGGACCACCAAATGCTATCTAAAGAGGCTACAATTGAATTTTCTTACATGTTTACTTTCTAATGCTGGTCTAACGTTCAATTAGCATCTAGACGTTTATCGGCAATAATGGATTTTGAATTTCTAAACAAACAACAAGCATCTACAACGCAATAACGATAATGACCTCCAGATGGTCGATCATATCAAGAGGATGTGCACTTATGGTGCATTCTCGCTCCATCATCTCGGAAGGCAAACATTTCCAATAGCAAAGTTCGGAAGAAGAAAACGTATACATTCAGAAAAATAAACTTTCGATTTTCATAAGATTGTATGTAGAATGATTATTTTCTATAAGAAAACAGTATGAATTTCCTTAATGTGCCTTATGAAATATAATGATGTTGAAAAAATAAAAATTTGGTCCAACCTGGACTCGAACCTTGAACGTTGAGGTAAAGGGTCGAGTGACTTGACCACTAGTCTATATCAAAACTTGTTAATAGGAAAGCTTAAAGGCAAACAAGAACAACGTCGTATAAAACAAAATCCATTCATAAGTCAACCTTATGAAATTTAAAGCATCGTTCATAAGTTGAACCTTATGAAATTCTAAAGATTATTCGGCTGAGTGTAGCACCACATCTACCGGGTGCTGAAGCATTTTAACCCGATACTGTCGTTTCCTCTAAAGCGATAAGCATTATGAACAGCTTCGTCAATGACATTTCCAAGCGTAGCTTCCCGACTGACTCTGGAAAGTGTATGGGAATTAGACTGCTGCGTAGTGCTACGTCACCTTTGCGCACAACCCCATTTGGCTGTACCTAGAAGTTTTTAATCCATAGATTGACTCCGTAATCTACCTGGCCATTGCTCCTGGCAATCTGAACTTGAACCGCGCGTTGGGATCGTCATAGTCATCTCTGACGTACGATTCCTGCATCATTTTGCTAAAAAAAATCGAATCGAATGGCTTCAGATGTTTTGTGTCAAGTCCAAGGAATTCTGTTTAATTCATAGTATCCCACGAATCACGAAAGCCTTTGAAAATTTTGTCATCCGACACCATATAAAGTTCACCCCAAATTCTTCTTATTTGTATAAATACCTTCGGCCAAATGGCCGAATACCAATTTTCACCTTTTTAAACAAAATAATTCCGGATTTTAATAAATCGATATAGTTGAAACTTAATCAGAATGGTTATTCCTGCAAATGCACAAACATATTGATAAACTCTGAGTGTAATGAGTCTAGAATATTTTATAACACCGGCGTGCTACCTAATGCGTTCGAGAATATTTTTCTGGTTGCTTATTTGCTGGTTTTAGATCATTTTACAATATTTTTTGGATTATTTCTTTTCTTAACGCACATTCGGCCAAACATTCAGTCAGCCACATGTCCCTTCGGCTAAACATCCATTCGTTAAAACATCTACACCGTGTCCAATATATTCTCATACAAAATAAAACTATATATATTTCAATTCGATAATCCAGATTTTATTGATAACTTTACCCATTATATTGCAATATTATATTGATCAAATACAGCATATGTTATGGAATAACACCGCATTTAACGTTCTTGACCAGCTCCAGACGTTCTTCGAAACCGTCACAGGCGGCACGCACTACTTCCATCGGCATTTCGTCCCAAATTCGTTTGATTACGGTTTTGAATTGGTTCATTTTAGACGCCCTGTGGTCATTTACCTTTGCTAGCATGTATGACCATACGAAATAATCCAAGGGATTCAGATCTGGTGAACTGGGAGGCCATTCATTCTTATCCAAAAGTTGGTCAAATTTTCTCGGCACCAGCCCTGAACGAGACTTGCAGGATACGATGCGCTCCGTCCTGCAGAAACACATAGTGATCATCTCCAGACACCTGGCTAGACAACTTTCTCCAAAACTTCCGTTTTATAATAAACGACATTCACTTTAACGCCTTTTTCGATGAAAACCAGTAGTAATTTGCATCGCTAACAAATTCCTCCCCAAATCATCACTGACGCAGTACTTTGGAACCGTGGAATATTCCTATCACTCTCTGAAAGAGAGAGCCCTCAATCTATCGTTCAGGACATTAAGGGATTGTTGCAAGACGAATAACTTTTCGTCGGAAAAGATAAATTCTTCCACACCGTGCCGCGACAAAAGCAGACTTGCTCTTTCGAGTCGTTTCTGCTTGGAAGGTTCTGAAACTCCGTGAACCTTACGTTTTATAAATGCTTGGAATCCGAGGTCATTTTGCAGTATATTTTTGTTTCAGAAAAACTGGGAAGTGATGTCAAATATCTTCCAATATGGATAATTTTGGATCAAGAATGGCGTATAAATGATGTAAATCGATGAATGACGCCATTATGAAATCTAAGATGGTAGCCTCTGTCTCATTGAGCACAACCTCTTCTTTTTCTTTCCTGGCTTAATCTAAGCTTATACCTGACCCAACCCGTTTTTGGACACTTATGCAATAGCATAATGAAGACAATCAGTGGTTATTAAAGCTTTATCAAGTATAACAGAGAGGAGAGCCTACTTAGCTTCCGTGCTACAGTAAGTAAAAGCCTATACATATCATACATAAAGGATGAAACGGTCAACACTTTGTCGACTCAAACATGACGAAGTTTTTTTAATCATGCATTTAAACCTTGAACATCGCTCATTTAGGTCTATGCGTGCGGAATATTGATTCTGTTTTGCTTCTGCCATTTCCTTTTCATTTGTCAAAATGGTGTCAAAATGGCATATACCCCCAATAGTGTGCAAATCGCTCCCAGTTTAAGGCAAATTGGCGTTCTTCATCAAATAAGGTGGATATAACAGCGGTAAAACACTTGATGAAGGTGTGAAACGTAAAGCCCGACAGTTTGCATTTGGAAAATCGGAAGCCTAATATAATATTTTTTGTGTTTTGTAGATAATGGACTTTAATTAGAAATAAAGGTTGATCGTTTATTCAATAAACTAATCAGTGTGCACTTCATCATGTTTGACTAATTTTTTACCGTTCCACCCTCTATATCATATCAGAAAGTGTAGAATGCGATGAAGTTATTCAATCGAGTCTAGAAATTGCTATAGCTTACTGCCATCACCCAACTTCACACAACTGTGCCACCTTGAAAAGTGTGAAATCATTTAACAAAACTGAGCATCCCTTCTCAATTGAATAACTTTCCTATTTTTAACTAAAATCAAGTATGTTATGTTTCAACCGTTTTTTAACTCAACTTCCAAGTAGCTTTTTTGACATGATATGAATTACGAGTCAACGTCGAACATTTTCATTTTTGAGAACGAAAAAGCTTTTGTCGTTTTGGAGGTGGCCAGAGGTGAGATCAATCTGATTATGAATAGATAACTCATATTTTCATATAAGGTCTAACACGTGCATTTGACATTTCCAAATCTGGTAGTGTATTGCAGTAGCCTTATACAAATGCAATCGGTTATGTTTAGACGCGGGGCTGAATGCATATGAATGTATCCTCGGAAAAGGTGTGACTTTTCAGACATTTTGAGGCGTTTGATCTGAAGCACTTTTCAGCACCCGGATTAAAACTGCTTTCAATTGTCACTTAAAGGGTTGTTGCAAGCAGATTTCTTCTATAATACTATTGCTGGCCAATGGGTGTTAAATTCTTCACA
Organism: Aedes japonicus; assembly: GCA_034211315.2. Taxonomy (NCBI): domain Eukaryota; kingdom Metazoa; phylum Arthropoda; class Insecta; order Diptera; family Culicidae; genus Aedes; species Aedes japonicus. The sequence continues at coordinate 100,619 of JASCZW010000010.1, read as the reverse complement.
CACGCACCCCCCCTCCCTTCACACACACACACGCACCCCCCCCCTTCACACACACACACACACACACACACACACACACACACACACACACACACACACACACACACACACACACACACACACACACACACACACACACTGTTATAAAGAAGCTTTTTGAAATAAAATCTGCAAATACTACTTTCCCCATAGGGTAGGGAACGGCTTAATCAGAGGTCACCATTTTAATCAGTTGTTAGGAAATAGGTCTAAAATTCTTAAATTTTCCAAATTATTTCACTGTTAATGGTACATGGTAAAATATGTTTCGAAGCTGTCCAACAGTACCCAACGATAAATAATGCTTCGCTGTTGAGCGGCACCTATGGTTTCACTGTTGCTTTTGAGAGAGCCCATGTTTCATCTCTTCTTTGTGAACCATGGATATAACGCACCGGTATTGTAACGTGAAGTCTGCTGTCTCTTGCATTTGTTTGTTTTTAAACGAAGCATCCCATTTGTCGTCACAGTCACTTTGGCTAACATTTGTATGAGAGTAAATGAAATAAAAAATACACATTGCCATTCTAAAGATCAATGCCAAACTAAAAGTTCGGTCGTGTACGGCTGTCTGCTAGTAGACGAGTTTTTGATCGTAGCAATCGACATGTTTTGGTTGATTATTTTCGAGAGCGGATGGATGGGTAAAACGTAGGAGCGGGTTGAGGAAATTGACGTTTGCAGCTAATCGTGAACTGGTCTATTTCAGTTTGCCTTCGCACACATGCACGGAATCGCATACAATACTGTTAGTTTATGTACAGATTCCGGAGCTGAAAAAAACATTTTTTGATTTGAAAGCAATCCGCATGCTCTTAAAAAGTCCCTGCAATTGGGAACTTTATTTCATGTCTACGAAATTTTCTGAGTCTAATGCTCGTTTCTGAAGGTATGTGTCGATAGACCAGAAGAAGCAGAGGGATTAATGTCTAAATATTGAATCCTAGAGGGTTTGAGCTGTTTAGTGGAATACTTGTAACTCGTCGAGTTATTAGTACGAGACACTGAAGAAGTCTGCACATTGTAGACGAAATACGCGTATCTGTCGAAGATAAGCAAAGGTAGTTGGAATTAAATGGAGATTACTAATTTTTCTTCTAATTTATAGTCTAAATATTGGCAGTTCTAATTATAGATTACAAACAGCTTGATCAAGCGTCTCAGGTGCCATAATCAATAAGAAAACTTCAAAACCGCTATTGATTTGAAACGAAAAGAAAGTTTTCAGAAATGGTTTTTGTTACATTTCCAACCATAACTTACTATTTTCGTTCGTAAATTCGATTTTGTATGCCTACTGGCCCATATGGTCTGTACAGAGTCCGATATATAACCCGGGGAATTGATTTATATCTGGTCTAGTTTCTCGAAATTTATGAGTTTCTCTAGTTTTGTATTCTCATGCAGTTTCTCTAGTTTTGTATTAGGCATCAACAAATTAAATTTGTGGGGACTCCTAACATGTAATTAGGATTACAGTGAGCAGTTTTGACATATTTCCATCCATTCTGATTAATAAACTATTAGCTACTGGATAGTTTTCAACACTAATTGTATCCTTCTTTCTAAGCACCTAAAACTTATTGTTTCCACAATAAGCTTTTTGTTTAATCTCAAGATAGTGTTCTAAATGCACTTCGATAGTTAGTAGCTTCAAATAACAGGTTTTTTTCCGTAGTATGATTGTGTGGCGAATCGAACCTGGCAACCTTCAGCATGGGGTGGCTTTTTAGCTGCACCTCTACTAATTAAGCTAAGGGAAGACCCTAAGGACTCTTAGGGGAATTGCATACTGCATCGGTTATTGATTTACGCGTTGTTTTATCTTGAAGAATTTCTTCATTACTTATTACTATTTAGTACCTATTTATAACTTCATAATTTTGCAGCGTTGAAAAGAAATCATAAGCCTTCCGTTTTGTTGAAATCTTGAAATAGTTACATGCTGTTTCCGTCGAAGCGTTATCAGGAGTTTACCAAAATAGAAGGTTGCTTTAGAGAAATCATTTCTTTGCCCCGTTTGATTCTCCAATGCGTGCTGCTATTATTGTGTAGGCAACCTGTCATAGCAAATTGAAAAATCTCATTTCCAAACGGTAAATAACGTTGCCAGAAGGTGTGAAAATGTGTGCCATTCAATAAATAATTCATGGTTCGCCTTGCCCGGATTTCCTTCATTCCTCCACCACCTACCAATGCAATGACTCGGCAACGATTTCGCGTACTTTTCCTTCCCTCTCAGGCGACGACGTTGACAATTTTCTTCCGGAAAACGAAGAAGAAGAAAAAAACTGTTGAACGGACGTGATTGCGTTTTCCATGGAATCGGTTATGGGAAGAATTTTTAATAGCTTGGCCCTCGATGGGTGCGGTTCTCACAAGGATTTCGGAAGCTGTGCGAGACACTTTCACCTTAATGACACATTTCACGGGTGACACATGTTTGACTTGTTTGTCGTACACCCAGTAGCTAACCTGCTCTCGGTGGCGAGTTATTCATCACACATACAACACAACACAACACAACTTTTCCATTGAAGGAAACTCGTGAGCGGGGATGGTTCAACTTGGTGGATACAGTTGAAAAACCTGCCGCGGCGGAAGTTTTTCCTCTTGACATATCTTGACAGCAGGAAATCGAAATATGGAAATACAGAATGCCGGTCGGGCTCTGAATGGCAATAATGGGTAGCCTTCTTTATGAGTGTGTGGAAAAATAGGGAACTAACTGGAGCAAAATCTGCCGATGATGACGGTTCTTTGGAATTTATTACAATCAACATTGATGGAATGCCACAATTCCTCGGAAGAGAAGATTGCTTTGTGGGAATATTTATTAGCGAAATGAGATTTAACTTAACTTGTTCATTTTCGAATGTATTGAAGCCAATTTGTGAAATTGATGAAGTCTACAGCTTTATTTCTAAGTAATTATAGCTAAAATGAATTCACTACAGCATTATGTACCCTCAAGCAATCTTTGAAGTATACGTAGCAGAATATAGTGATGCAATATTTCAAATCCATAGCTCGATAGGTAAATGTGACAATGACAATGAGCAAAATAATTCACGCTCGGTAGGGAGCCAAAATATTAGCCAATCCTCTCTGTTTTGAAAAATATTCAATGCCACCGTAGACGACCTTACGTTCAAATTTCCGAAGGGGAAAACACAAGGGATGCAAGGTATTGATGATACGAAAGGCTTCGGGAATCATTTTCGTTCTCTAGCCAGTTCTGGGGGGCTCCCAGCCATACCAACCAAAGCGACAGTAGAGGTAAACGGTGTAGCATTTAGTCATCCTCTTCGCTGCAAACCGTATTCGGTGGAACGGCGGCACCACCCATGAATACACATACCCAACGTCGGTCTTCGACCACCCACCCCCTACGGCTCTTGAACGGAATGCAGGAGAATGTAGCAACGAAAGAGAAAGGATACAATTGTAATTCAATTAAGGTTGATACTGAAAATGGTGATTCAACCTAATTTCGGTCTTATGTTACGAGAATACGGGATGAAAATTTCATTTCACCGTTTTCGTCTGGCCAGTGTGTTCCGGGGTGCAGCACCTATCGAACAGTTTTGAACGATGGACCGTCGCGTCGCTGGGGTTGTCCCTTCCTAGGTGTGTGGCTCAGCCTAGCCTCTGGTAGAAAGACACTAGCTCTGTGGACTCGTCGTTAGGGGAACGATATATTTTCTTTTAATATTCTATAACTGTCGACAGTTGGAGCAAATAAAATTAAAGGTTTCGTCCCTACTGAGGTTCGTGACGGTGAGGATAGAAATTTCTTTGCGGAGTCACGCTGGACTCATTGGCCGGTTGATCGGATGTAATCAGCGGATGTGGATGCTGTAATCTAATAGAGAAGGGTGGTTTGCTGCATCAGAGGAAATTTTTCTTTGGTGAAGCTGGTTTTCAAATGGAGGAAATTACATGCTTAGACTGTGTCATTTCGAATCAGCAAACCGTAAATTCAAGTACCTTTAATAACGTGGGTAAGTTTTATAATGCATGTGGTTCTGCAGAGAAAAAAACTCACTTTTAATGGTAAAAATATGTTCATCCGGATATAAAACATATTCTATCCGATCTTATTGATAGAGAAGATCTCCCTTATTTGACAATAGTCTTGATACTACCAATGTAATACTTCAGGATCTTATACTTTATTTATTCAGGCTCTTAAGGAAGATCTCGTATAGTTTTGAAGATATTTTACAAAGTAATCATGACCTAACTGGTAATCTCAGTCCGCAACTTCTGATCGCAAAGGAGCAAGTTTGATTCTACGGCATGCACTGAATGAATGATGTAACTCTGATATTTATTTCATAGCAGCGCTTCTATCCGAGCAGGAGAAAATAACATACGAATACCTAATTTTGATCTTGATAACTGGCCTTGGTCTTTAAGAGCGCTGCATAAGAGTTAAAATACCTAAGCATAAGAATTGCAAGCAAAATATCTTTCGAATGACAAAACATGTTACTTTGGGATACCTTGGATTATCTGAGAGGTACCATTTTGGTATTGTTTTACCTAAATTTGGTATTTGCATAACATTGTGGGAACATTTTTATGGTATTTTCCTCAGGTTTGTGACATCTTATGCAGTGCTCTTAAACACCAAGGCAAAGTATCAAGTTATTCGTTCCTGCTTGGGTAGTGATCAGATTAAGTTTAGCCCAACCATTGTTTGGTTCGATTGGACGTGTGACACGGCGCTCCATCCATCCTGTAGGACAACGTTTTGGTCCTCGGAGAAGTTGACCTTCACCCAGCGAAGCACTTGGTCCTTTAAAATACCGATATACACTTCGGTATTGATTTTAACTCCAGCATCAATGAAAACAGGCGGCATTTTCAAACCGTTGGACACCACCAAGCCAAACATCATGACACCAGCCGGATGTTTGGTTTGAAATTTGAATTTCACTTTTTCCGGAACGTTCTCCATTTTCTGCGGTGAAATGAACCGGTCCGTCCGGCTGTTGGCCTCAGCATCGATGCTGAAAAGCTTTTCGTCGGAGAACAGGATTATCATTTTTTCCTTCTTCAACAAGGAAAGCAATCCCTTGGAACGAGTCACTTGTAGTTCCTTGACCTGGCCCGTAATCAAGTGGCGTTTCACTCTGGCTCTGGAAGATGCATGCAGGTTTTATTTGATGATGGATGGATTGCATGGATGGATGACGCATGGATTTCTCCGAAAAATTGGCTTCCTTTGCAAGTTTTCGTATGGAACGCACCGGGTTGCGAGCAATTTGTGCAAGGACCGATTTGATCACGTTCGGCGTGCGTGCAAAGCGCGGACGTCCGTTGCCCGACTTCCGCTGCTTAGGACCATCATGCAGGGACTTTTTTATGCGGTAAACTGTTGCCAAATTACACCCTACTAGCTTGGCAATCTCTTTTGGCTTCTTCTGGGCGAGCAACAAACTGGTGATCACTTCTTTCGCGAACATTTTGAAGAATTTTCAATAACACAAATAGACTGTTTGGAAGCAGCACTTGAAAGTAAACATAAACAAATACACTTTCGACAGAAATTAGTCACTTGCTACACGAATTAACCCAATACTCAAGTTTGAACATTTTCGCATTATTTTCTGCCGCACCCTGTACACACACAATACACATACACACACATTTTGCCTCCAGTTAATGCATTAAAAGGCAAATTGGCAGTGAGGGAAGTCACCAAATGACCAAAAAGTTTTGTAGTAGCCATTACGAAGACACATTGGCTTTTTGGAAAAACTGTGATTTCTTTCAATCGACATATTGAAATATAAGAAATGATTGATAAATATGTGGAAACATAAATGCACCAACTATTAAATGTAATTCTAATTAAATGTAGATCTGAGATCAATTTCGGCATTTGTTTTTAAACTTGATTAGATTACACAAATTTTCACGAAATTCATGATTAATTTATAGAATACGTTTGTTTTAATTTTTTGTTGTTGTTGTAAACTTGCATACCTACCGATGCCGATTAATTTTTAGCTCTTATCGTGCCAATATTCACCATTAAAATAAATGCGCATATGATTTGGAGCATGATACTCTGCAAAAAGAATCATTTTTTTTGATATTTTTATATCAAACAATTTTTCCCGCAACACTACACACTAAGAATATTTTACAGTATTCGGTAACTTTTTACCGAACTTTCAACAGCTAACGTTTGGTAATCTGATTTACGGTTTGGTGAAATTACAGTATTCGGTAAAAAATTACCGGAACTTGTCAAATTTTACCGAATTCCGTAAATCGGATTACCGAACTGTTCAGCTGTTGAATTCGGTAAATACCGAACTACTGAGTTTTCTAGGTGTGTACTATTTCTTAGATATTAAATACTAGCTAATCATAATCAGAAGAGCAGATAATAGAACAAAGCAGAATAACTAAAAACAACCACAACACAACAGTGAAGTTTGACAGCTGTGGTCATTTGGCTCTATGTTTGTTTTGATGACAGCCAATAAGTTCTATGAAGGTTCTCAAGTGGTCATAACATCTTTCACTAGAACATTTTCCAAATCTTGATGGTCTTGAAAATGTTTTATTAATATGTTTTCACAACCGTCTATAGAATGGGCCACTTTGTACACATTTCGGCCTTAAAGAGGCATAGAAGAGGTGACAAAATAGTTTTGTGTGTAGTTTTATCAACAAAGCCGGGAGGGGTGCCATACGGCTGGAATAAAACTAAAATTGTTACTTGGGTTGCTGTTGTCGTGTCATTCGCATTAGCTGTTATTGGTAAGAAGGCAGTCACAATGTTAAAATCATCATTGTATTTATTGAGCGTTTAGATGACGATATGGGGGACAGTTGTATTGTTGAATAAATCCTAGTCAATGATATCAGCTGCAATAGCTTCCATCATTTCTTCATCAGAGCTTGTTACTGGCAGCACAAAAATCACATGGAGGACACACCGATCTTCGGGGTCAGTGGCCTCGCAAGAAACAGCTACTACAGAAGCAGCCGCAGCAACCCGATCCTTTAGTTCTTCTGGATTCAAAAGCACACTGGACTCACCGAGGATCCTTCAGCAGCTGAATATATACGCATCAGAAGGAATACTTCGCCAACGTGATGTTTTGATCGCATTTCCCTATATGGTTAGCACGATCCCATGTCTGCCATCCTCACAAAGTAAACTTGTTGTTTGACTTAAATGCATCTGGTGAAACAATTAAGCACAGACATTTGGAAAGGAGCTGATGAATTACAGCTATGATTTTACTTATGTGCTTTAGAATTTCAGGAATTGTACGACAAGATTTGAAGAGCCTTTATCCGAAGTGCTAAAGATGATAACTGTTAATACTAGATCACGAGTTAGAATTTTTACGTTGTTTTGTGTGTGTTATGTAAGCTCTACTAGTTTAGTTTTGTCTATGTTTATGCCATTAGAAAATGTATGAAGTTTTTTCACCTCACTCAATGGATTTTCCTTATCAATGTAGTCATCTAGTCAGATGAAGTTTAATAGTAATAATATATAATAAATAATAATAAATATCATCAAGAAGGGCTTAACGCATGGACGTCAATGTTAGACAACATGAACCTAAGCGAAACGCAATTCTTACAACAAATCAGTTTAACAAGGAATTATCGAGACAATTGAAATAAAACAGTCCATAGTGGGTTTGACAGACCTGAACAAGTTTCACATTATCAAAACATCTTTGAATAACGCTTTCCTTATCTTTAGTTAAACATTTAGAATTTGTAACTGAATCGAGACAGAATACAAAATGGAAAGGCAATTAACACTGATCAGGCTATACCGAAGAGATGATGCAAAACGCATCGAGCACATATACATTTTTTCCCAAACAAGCACCCCATTAAGTCAAAGGACACTATATTCGAAGGATTTATGGCATTAACTGTTGAACTACGGAACTGTTTGGCATACGTTTTTCTCACATTTCCGGAGCTGCTCGTTCGATGCCCATGGACACGAGAATCACATTTGCATAGCAATAAACGAAACCACCTACTTCCGGGTTGTGTCCACCCCAACTGGGTTTGATATATGTTAAATTGAAGCTCAACACACTGGTGTCCGCTTTTCAGTCGTTGCCATATCCTCTGCTGTGCTGCCTTTCCTGTAACTTCGAAAACATCCGGCCTTATCGTATTACACTGAAAAGTTTATTTTTATTCTTTCAGCAACTCCTCTTCGATTGCATATTTTTCTAAATTACGCACGCATGAAATCTTCTGTTCCCACTTTCACCAGCGATTTAATATACAGATCTCTTCTGGATCTGTTGGTGCTTTTTAGATTTCCAATTCACACAACCCCTTGCATGAAGGGAATTGCTAAAAGGCGTCTCTGCCATCCAACGAGGAACGTTGGCGGGTGAAGTTTATGCCCGCTCTTGCTCAACAAAATTTTGTTCTTCAATAAACATAAACTTTCAACGGGCAAAAAACTTTTGCAGTTTAGTGCTTTGTCGCCTCGATGTCACTTTTCCACATATATCCCGTTGGTTCAACAGTGTCGCAAGCAAAAGTCATGAATACAGCTGTTAGCGTGGGAGAGGATTGGAAACTTATGGCAATGTTGTTGTTATCTCCATTCAGATATTTTTTTTTATTTTTTTATCAACTAGGTTATTAGTTAGGTTTAAGTTGATAATTCATAGCTGATACTTGGATATCATTCAACGCGGTGTTTTGCATGAAACTTGAAAATTTGAAATTATGTAACAAAAAAAAAAAACTATTTTAACATATGGTTTTCATTCGGTGGATGTGATGAGATGCATAGCTTATTAACTAAAATAAGTTTAAAATAAAAGTCATTGTTTTTAACTTAACTTGTTTGGGGCATAACATTTCCCCTGGCAACATGAGCATGAGCATGAGCATGAGCATGATTGACCGCCCGAGGTTGCTACTCCGTTATTGCCAGATCAGCTGTTATTACACAAAGAACCAAAGGATGATACTTGGGACTAGCATACATCCTCAATGTGTAAAAACTGGTGATCTTAAACTAAGGCAATACCGGCGCCGGCCTCGTCCGAATGCAGGTCAAATAGGGAATGGGTAGGAATATGTTGACGTGATACTCGCTTTGTTGTAAGCCGAGAACACCTCTGCACTTCCACGAGAAATCACTGGGATGTTGGATAAAATGATTGGGTTGGCAGCCGGATCCGTTTTGGTAAACGCTGTGCTGAATTCAGTTGACGTCGGCAGCGAATATGATATTTAATTATGTTCCCGATTTATTTTCTGTACAGAGATGCACATTAATGCTATTCAAATTTTGGCACCGATTTAAACCAACAGTAAGGATGCTATTGGGGCCACTCACAAGTGTGGGTGGTTTCAGCAGAATATGTATTTAAAAACACCGAGTTTGAGGACCATTTAAACCAACAGCAGGATGCTGTTGGGGCCACCACAATGTGGGTGGTTTATTTCAGCAGAATAAAAAGTATTTTAAAACATCGAGTTTGAGGACCGATTTAAACCAACAGTAGGGATGCTATTGCTGGTTTATTTCAATGGAATACAAGAATACGTTAAGAACATCAAGTTTGACGACTGATTTAAACAGCAGGGATGTGTTGGGCCTAGGTGTTTATTTCAGCAGAATACAAAAGTATTTTAAAACACCGAGTTTGAGGACCGATTTAAACCAACGTAGGGATGCTATGGTGTTATTTCTGGAATACAAGAATACGTTAAGAACATCAAGTTTGACGACCGATTTAACCAACAGTAGGGATGGTTGGGGCCACTCACAAGTGTGGGTGGTTTATTTCAGCAGAATACAAAAGTATTTAAAAACACCGAGTTTGAGGACCATTTAAACCAACGAGGATGTTTAGCCACTCCAGTGTGGGTGGTTTATTTCAATGGAATAGAAGAATATGTTAAGAACATCGAGTTTGACGACCGATTTAAACCAACAGTAGGGATGCTGTTGGGGCCACACACAAGTGTGGGTGGTTTATTTCAGCAGAATAAAAAAGTATTTTGAAAACACCGAGTTTGAGGACCGATTTAAACCAACAGTAGGGATGCTATTGGGGCCACTCACAAGTGTGGGTGGTTTTTCAATGGAATACAAGAATTCGTTAAGAACATCAAGTTTGACGACCGATTTAAACCAACAGTAGGGATGCTGTTGGGGCCACTCACAAGTGTGGGTGGTTTATTTCAATGGAATAGAAGAATATGTTAAGAACATCGAGTTTGAGGACCGATTTAAACCAATAGTAGGGATGCTGTTGGGGCCACACACAAGTGTGGGTGGTTTATTTCAGCAGAATAAAAAAGAATTTTAAAACACCGAGTTTGAGGACCGATTTAAACCAACAGTAGGGATGCTATCGGGGCCACTCACAAGTGTGGGTGGTTTATTTCAATGGAATACATGAATACGTTAAGAACATCAAGTTTGACGACCGATTTACACCAACAGCAGGGATGCTGTTGGGGCCACTCACAAGTGTGGGTGGTTTATTTCAGCAGAATAAAAAAGTATTTTAAAACACCGAGTTTGAGGACCGATTTAAACCAACAGTAGGGATGCTATTGCTGGTTTATTTCAATGGAATACAAGAATACGTTAAGAACATCAAGTTTGACGACCGATTTAAACCAACAGCATGGATGCTGTTGGGGCCACTCACAAGTGTGGGTAGTTTATTTCAGCAGAATAAAAAAGTATTTTAAAACACCGAGTTTGAGGACCGATTTAAACCAACAGTAGGGATGCTATGGGTGGTTTATTTCTATGGAATACAAGAATACGTTAAGAACATCAAGTTTGACGACCGATTTAAACCAACAGCAGGGATGCTGTTGGGGCCACTCACAAGTGTGGGTAGTTTATTTCAATGGAACAAAGGAATACGTTAAGAACACCGAGTTTGAAGACCGATTTGAACCAACAGTAAGGATGCTGTTGGGGCCACTCACAAGTGTGGGTGGTTTATTTCAGCAGAATACAAAAGTATTTTAAAACACCGAGTTTGAGAACCGATTTAAACCAACAGTGAGGATGCTATTGTGGCCACTCACAAGTATGGGTAGTTTATTTCAATGGAATACAAGAATACGTTAAGAACACCGAGTTTGAGGACCGATTTAAACCAACAGTAAGGATGCTACTGGGGCCACTCACAAGTGTGGGTGGTTTATTTCAATGGAATACAAGAATACGTTAAGAACATCGAGTTTGAGGATCGATTTAAACCAACAGTAGGGATGCCGTTGGGGCCACTCACAAGTGTGGGTGGTTTATTTCAGCCGAATACAAAAGTATTTTAAAACACCGAGTTTGAGGACCGATTTAAACCAACAGTAAGGATGCCGTTGGGGCCACTCACAAGTGTGGGTAGTTTATTTCAATGGAATACAAGAATACGTAAAGAACACCGAGTTTGTGTACTGATTTAAACCAACAGTAGGGATGCTGTTGGGGCCACATGTGTGGGTGGTTTATTTCAGCATAATACAAAAGTATTTTAAAACACCGAGCTTGAGGACCGATTTAAACCAACAGTAGGGATACTGTTGGGGCCACTCACAAGTGTGAGTGGTTTATTCAGCAAATTTCAAAAGCATTTTAAAACACCGAGTTTGGGGACCGATTCAAACCAACAGTAAGGATGCTGTTGTGGCCACTCACAAGTGTGGGTGGTTTATTTCAGCAGAATACACAAAAAAGTTGAAACACAGAGTTTGAGGGCCGATTTAAACCAACAGTAAGGATGCTGTTGGGGCCACACACAAGTGTGGGTGGTTTATTTCGGCCGAATACAAAAGTATTTTAAAACACCTAGTTTGAGGACCGATTTAAACCAATAACATTTCCCCTGGCAACAGGAGTAAAACACACACACAAAAAATTTAAATTCGTTCATTAAAAACAAATTTAATTTCAAATCATCAGTAGTCAACGCGGGCAAATTTCTTTAGATTCCATTATAAAAGGCTTGTCTTTTGACAGATGGGCCTATTTCTTCTGTGACTAAAAGAATTATTCAGCGTAGAAGTCGACACAGAATGTAGGTCGCTGAAGAAATGTTCCAGTTATTGAATTTTTGTTTTTTAATGGTGAGCATTTAAAATTTGAATTTAGATTTTCCAAGTTTTCCAATTTCAGCATGCTTTGGGATCATCTTTGTATTGCAGAACCATTTGTCATAAGAGCATGGAGCAACATGATAAGACTCAATTTGTTATACAGCATTTCAGCAGAGGTTGGGTTTCTGTGAGCTATCACGATTTTTCTTGATTTTTCCTCGTGCGAGATTTATAATTCCAAATTAATCTTTGCGTTTTGAAATGATCGTGATAGTGAACCAAGAAGAATCGGTCATAAAAGTATCGTCAGTAGTTACATGTTATTGCTTGAGCTGTGTTTTATTGTAGCGCTACGTCTCACGGTACAGGAAAGCATACACAAGAAGTGTGCAAAAGCATTTAATTCCCGGAAGAAAGGAAAAATTCACTCTAGATAAGTATGAAAACAACTGTCTTTATTCTTTCAATATTTGTGAGATTATCAAGGGAGCATGAGTTGCAATTTTAAGTCATCGACTCGATTGATTATCACAAGTTATTTATTTGATTAAATTTAGAGACGGGCGCGGCAGACTGACGTGCTTTTGGCTTTTGCCAGTGAGGAGCCTGCTTACGATTTGACATGGCTTCATAGGTGTAGGGGAAGTGGGGTGAAATCAGCCATATCTTCGTTCATAGAGCCGTGCGGTAGATGAAATAACTTCTATTCAATTTTTCAAATTTTTTACATAGGATAAGCATTATTTGGTTGATCTTGAGGCACTCCCTCAAATATATCTATAAACTATTCAAGAATACAAGGGAAGTGGGGTAAAACCAGCCATATTTTCGTTTATAGAGCCGTGCGATGGTTGAAAAAACTTCTATTCAATTTTCTTGGATATTTCACATGAAACTAGCACTATTTGGTTGGTCGTGAGCCTCTCCGTACAAAGATGTCTATAAATTATTCAAGAATATAAGGAGAAGGGCGGGTAAAATAAGCTCTATAAATCCACAACCATATCCGTTCGGCGATTGAAACTAGTTCCATTCGATTTTTCAATTTCCACGCGGAAATGGCCTTGTTTAAAAGCCGCGTCTGGCCACACATAGTGGTAATGTGTACACATAGGAAGTATGTGTGGTTGCAAATAGATATTATTTGTAGATCTTATTGCAAAAAAATCATATGGGACACATAGATATTATATGTAAACCATACTTTAAATTCTCACCCTCTTTCCCATCCGTAATTTGTAATTCCTATTAATCTCGAGACGGCCGCGAGTAATCGGTTATATCTCCCTAACTTTAGTTTTAAGATAAATGATGTATAAAAATTTGAAAATTTGGCTCTGTAAAGTTGATTTGATTGAGCCTGTACAAATAAATGATTAATAAAAAAAACATAGATATTATCATTACTTTTTTATCAGTGTAGTTAAAATGTGTATCAACGGAAAATGTTTATTCGAGCTATTCATGATATGGGCCAAACCGATAAATGTTGCCCCGCTGATAATGTTAATTTTTATATCTTAGTAGCGACACAGATAAAAAGAAACATTGAATTTTCTGCGTTATCTAATGCACATAAAGGGAATGCTAGATTTGACAGAAAATAATGGGATATTTTATTTAAATTTAAGCCAGATAACGCCTAAATCAAGCCTGTTGTATGAAAGATTGCATACATTGTTGTATGGCGCACCAAGGACTACAACCAACTGCGTTGTTTACGCCTCCTTTGGCTTGGAATTAAACGAGGGGAAATTTTACGCGCTTGTTAAAATTAATTATTTTTTTCTGTGGATTTCTGAAATCAACCAATTTATAACAACAGTAAGGATACAATTGTGTCCACTCACAAAGTGTGAAAGTTGTGTTTCATTGGAAAAACTAGGAGATATATTATTAAAGGTGCTCCGATAAAAATTTGGTCAAACAGTTATGTGTGTGAGTCGATCGAAGTTTTTATTAATAAGTTAAATCCTTATTTTTTCAAGTTCAGTTAATACAGAATACAAGAGGAATATTCAGCTAAGCTTCCTTTTAACCGAATCTTCCATTTAACACCTGCCATAAGATTTTTTACAGTCTCCTTGCCCACTTTATTCGCCGCAGAACGCCAGTTTGCCTTGAACTGTTTCTCGCTTGCAACAGCTTTTTGAGTCTTCTTAAGGTTCCGCTTGACGATGGCCCAATATTGTTCGATTGGGTGGAGCTCTGGCGTGTTGGGAGGGAACTACTTTAACGTTGTTGGCAGCATACCACTCCTCGGCCTTTTTTCCGTAATGGCAAGATGCCAAATCCGGCGAAAACAGAACGGCACAATTGTGTTGCTTCAGGACAGGCAGTAGAAGTTTTTGCTGGCACTCGCTCAGATAAATTTCTTGGTTGACGATTCCGGTCGCAATGTAAACGTTTCTCTTCAAGCCACAGGCACAGATGGCCTGCCACACCAGATATTTCTTCGCAAACTTTGATAGTTAAATGTGCTTGAAAACATCTGCCAACTTTCCCCGTTCGGTTGCCGTATAAAAGAGTGTCCAGGAAACTGTTTAAAGTCTGCCTTGAAGTAAGTTTCATTGTCTTGTGCCACGCAATCAAACTTCATCAGCATTGTCACGTAAAACTTTCGCGATCCTGCTTTGACCGACGTGTTTTGTTTATCGTCGTGATTTGGAGTCACCACTTTCTTGTAAGTCGACAGTTCAGCTCGTTTTTCAGCTCCATCCACGGTTGTAGGCACCTCTCCTAGCTTTTTTGCGACATCTCGGACGGAGAGGTTGGGGTTCCGCTCGAAACACCAGGCAACTGTTTTTGTCGTCGCTGTGGCTTCCAGCTTTCGATTCCCCCCCCCCGATCCAGTTTTCCTGGCTGTTGAAAAACGTTCACCGAACACTTTTAATACGTTGGTTACAGTTGATTTAGCCACATTCAACAGTTTCGCCAACTTGATGTGAGAATAGTTTGGATTTTCACCATGCACGTGCAAGATTTTGATGCGTTGCTTCTCTTCCTTCGACGACATTTTGATAACTGAAGTGCTAATCCCAAAATCAAAATAGAGGCATGATGCTACACGCACACATCTTAAAAATGAGGGATGTGCAAAATTTTTTAATGCACGATGAAAGGAAATGCGTCAAGTTTAAGTCGACCAAATTTTGATCGAAACACCCTTTAATGCTGGAACTCCTTTTGAAACCGGTTTAAACCAATAGGTAGGATGCTATTGGAGCCACTCATAAAATGTGGTTTCCGTTAGCGAAACAAAGTTAAAATTATTAACGCTTGAGAGACAATATGGATCGATTTATACCGACAGTGAGATGCTGTTGGAGCCACCCACAAAATTGGATAGTGCTTTACTTGCTCCAGAATATGGTAGCACGGCGAGCATACCGAACCCATAGTATGGATCACAATTAATTGTTATCCCCACCACCGGTCCATTACCCCGGCGAACCTCCACATCTCACCAGGAAGTGGCTTGGTTGTTTTTTTTTTTTTTTCTGTGCTCAATCGATCACTCACACCACCGAACAATAGATAACCGAAACAAAACGAAACGCACCATGACCGATAGCAAAATAGTGCGCAATGTAACACCGACACAGACTGTTCACAGCCGATGCTCGAAGCACACTCTTTTTTATATCCTATAAACTATTTAACTAATGTAACTACTATCTGCATCAATCAAGAACAATCTTTGCTAATCTATCTTAAAGTGCGATTGAGTGATTTGCTAAAAATAAGAGTGTGTAGATCCGTTTTGTGCTTTCTCGCTACTTCATGCTGCTATTCAATCTAGATGGCCCAGATGGATTTACTGGCTATTAGCGAAATCTGCGGAAGGAACCAGAGTACTCCAGACGAAATTTCGGAGGAGAATCTCTAATGGTTTGGCTTGGATTTTGTGCTACAGCAAAGCTTAATTTGGCATTCACATCTTGTAACATGAACTCGACCGACTATATTGAGGAAAGAGTGTTTTCAAGGCGTTGATATCGGTGAAGTCAGATGCGTGACGACGAATGAATCTCAATACAGAAAAAGCCTTGGCAGTCATAGTGCTGATGTGTTCGTTGAATCTGAGCTTCGAACCTATGGTAACTTCAAGGTCGCGAATGGATGACATACGTTCCAGTGTTGTCGTTTCCATTTTGTTTTCATGAAGAATAGGGTTATGGCATTAGATATTCAAATATGTAGATTAGGCTGATGCAAAATTTGAAATATTTGCTCCCCTAAGCTTAATCGACACCAATTTGGGTTCTGATAGTCCCCAAAAATTTTAACACATTTGGTTTAAATTTGGCTTTGCACACGCTATTCAAAGTTTGTATGGGAATTAGTATGAAGAATCTCAAACTTACATTTCCAGATTCCTATCATCTTGATATTATGTCCTTAAACCAAATCTTATAAAGATTCATATAGTGTATGTTGTCAACTATCAAAATGCCGAAGATACCTGACATGTAAATTTTATACAAAAATAGTTATTCAATAAAACATAAAACACACACTTTAGGTATGATGTTTTATTCTTTATTTTTGTTTTCTTATTATTTATATGTTTTTTATATTTTATATTTATATATTTTATGTATTTTATTTGATTTATATTATTATATATATTTTATATATTTTAAATTTATATATTTTATGTACATTACATATTTTTACTTCATTATTATATTTGTT
>JASCZW010000010.1:12500-70237 GCA_034211315.2 Aedes japonicus | reverse complement strand
CCCATACAAATGCAACATAAATTTATGCATAACTCGAAAACTAATCAAGAAAAATGGAATCAAATTTGGCATATGGAGGTTTTGAAAGAGAGAAATGTTTCTATGACGATTTAAGACTTCTCCGCTTCCTGAAAGTGGGGGAGGGGGGAGATCTTCTATACAAATGAAACACAAATTTTTGCATAAGTCGAGAACTAATCCAGGTAAATGGAAACGAATTTGGCATATGGAGGTTTCTGAAGGAGAAAAATGTTTCTATGGTGATTTGAGACTCTTACGCCTTCTGGAGGAGAGAGGGAGCTCTCAAACAAATGAAACACAAATTCCTGCATAATACTAACTAAACTAATAGAACTAATGAAGCAAATGGAATCACATTTGGCATGTGGATTTTTTTGAAGGAGAGACATATTTCTATTGTGGTTCAGGACCCCTCTGCCCTCTGAATGGGGGGTGGCTCCCAAAGAAATGAAACGCAAATTTCTGCATAACTCGAGAACTAATTATGTAAATGGAACCAAATTTGACAGATGAAGGTTTTTGAAGGAGAGAAATGTTTCTATGATGGTTTGAGACCCCTCCGTCTTCTAAAAGGGGGGTTCCAATACAAATGAAACACAATTTTTTGCATAACTCGAGAACTAATCAAACATATGGAAACAAATTTGGCATATCGTGGTTTTTGAAGGAGAAATGTTTCTTTGTTGATTTGAGACTCCGCCTTGTGAAAGTGGGGGGGAGGGGTATTTCCCATACAAATGAAACACAAATTTCTGCTTAAGTCGAGAACTAATCCAGCAAATGGAATCAAATTTGGCATATGGAGATTTTTGAATGAGAGAAATGTTTGATTTGAGACTCTTACGCCTTTTGGAGGAGAGAAGGGGGTTTTCAAACAAATGAAACACAAATTGCTGCATAACTCGAGAACAATTATCACAATTGTAAATCGACAAGATACGCCATTTTGCTCGGCATATTTACGTGATCACGCACACCAGCAGTGTCAAGCACCCATCCGTTCATCTTCACCGGCTGCTACCACGATCAACATATCACCTTTCCACTCATGCGATCTACTCATCGTTGGTACTCACACACGAATGTCACCCCATAGTAGTAGAGCAGGGTAATAGATAAGATAAATGTTCGTTATTTTTCCCCTTCTCTCCTGCAGGTGATTTAATTTCGTTTGTGTTGTTTTTTTATTGTTACTGTGTGCTTATAGTTGCCTTCGTGGTTGAGCAATTAAAGCTCCCGCAGAAACGACATGGACGGTTTGTCAGAGAAGGACCCACCTTCGCCATTTAATGGTGAAGGATGTGATAAGAACCCCAGATCCTGCTGAATCATCCGGTTTATGGGTTGTTTATTTTCAACCAAAACAAACCTTTAAACGTGTATCAGATAACAGAAGATCTGATGAAGCGATTCTCGGCCGTGACGGAAATTATTAAGGGAGATCCATTAAACTAAGGGTCGTTGTGTCCAACCTTAAACAAGCTAACGAGATTGCTGTTTCTCCAGTTCTTTACACGCATGTATAGAGTGTACATTCCAGCTCGAGGTATTGAGATAGAAGGTGTGTTCACCGAAACGAGTTTGAACCCCGAGATCCTGAAGAAGCAGGCAGTTGGTCGCTTTAATAACTCTCTACTTCCTTCAGTCTAGATACTCAATACGTCGAGTTGGGAAACCTTCGACTACCTATGCGGTTGTTCGTACCTCGGGTCATAATATGCCAGAAATGCAAGCAAATGGGACATACAACCTTCCATTGCGGCAATAAGGCACGCTGCTCCAACTGCGGGGAGAAACATGAGGATGGCGCCTGTGCAGACAGCACACCAAAATGTGCATTCTGTAAGCGAAATCCTTCTCATGCTCTCTCATCGTGCCCAGCGTACAAACAAAAAATTAGAACGCTCGCTAAAACAGCGTTTCAGGCAATCTTTCGCCGAAATGGTGAAAAAAGCCTCCCTATCACCCAATGGGAATACGAATTCCTTTGCTCCTCTGTCAGATAGACGAGTCTGACTTTTGATTTGGTTGAAGAGGGAACATCAGTCAGTTTTCCGGAAGGTGCCACGGAAATGAAGACAATTCCGCTCACTGAAAGTTGTTTCATAGTAGTTACTACACCCAGGACTTCTCATTTGTTCCGGGGACATCCAAAACCCCTAGCACCCCGATTTTATAAACAGAAGTTCCTTCTCCATCAGGACTGTTCTTATTTGATGATATTGTTGATGGTATCCTCAAGTACCTTGAAATTTCTGACCCTCTTAGAAGCATTGTTCTAGCAATGCTTCCCACTGTGAAAACGTTTTTGAAGCAATTAACTATAAAGTGACCCCTCCTTGCAGCAATCCTTTCCTTCGATGGATAATTTTCCAAATGAGGTCGGGGATCTGATCACTGTTCTTCAGTGGAAATGTCGAAGTCTTGTTTCTAAATTGGAATCATTCAAATTTCCGGTTGTGATGCATTCGCTCTGTGTGAAACATGGCTCTCTTCCGAAATCGATCTTCCTTTTCATGATTTCAATATTATTCGTCTTGATCGTGAGGATTCACGTGGAGTAAGAGTAATTTTGGCGATCAAAAAGTGCTACACCCTCTAAGGAGTGAATTTTCCTCCAACCGAAAATATTGAAGTTGTAGCATGTCAAGCTGTTATCATGGGAGATTTTCACTATCGCGGTACAGGCTGGGTGGGACTGTATGATGACAACCGGTCTTTCTTGATATATGTACTCTGTGACAACTTTAATATGACAGTTCTTAACAACGGAGATGTTACACGTATGGCTGGTCCATCTTCACTTGTAGATTAGATCTCAACTGTGTTCGAATGCATTATCGTTGGATTGCACATGGAATGTGATTCAAGATCTCCACGGTAATGATCATTTGTACAAATTTCGATTGCCACCGGGCTCAATCCGTCGGAATCCATCAACGACGTGTATGATCTTACCCGTCACATGGATTGGAAAAAAAATTAGAACAGCAGTATGATATGAAGCCAGAATGACGGTTGAAGAGCTTCCACCGCTGGAGGAATACAACATCCTCTCCAACCTGATCATAGACAGCACGCTTCAAGCTCAAACTCTACCAGTTCCAGGAAGGTCATTTTACAGGAAACCTCCTTCTCCATGGTAGGATCAGAAATGTACCGAGATTTACCGTAAAAAGTCCGTCGCGTTTAAAGTTTTCCGTAGACGTGGAACACCTGAGTACTTTGAAGTATACACGGGTCTCGAACACGAACTCAAGCGCCTCATCAAGGTCAAGAAACGTGGATATTGGCGCGATTCGTGGACGGGCTATCACGCGAAACATCGAGAAACACTCTTTGAACATGGCGCGAAGATTGCGTAACCGAACTACGATTAATGAGAGTGAGGAGTACTCGGACCAATGGATCCTCAAGCTCACGTGAAAAGTTTGTCGAGATTCGGTGCCGGCACGGAGCATCCCTCGCGAAACCATGAATTCTATAGACGAGATCAGCCAACCCTCTTCAATGGTAGAACTCTCTCTTGAATTCCTTCTGTGCAATACGGCTCCAGGGGTTGATAGGATCAAGTTCAACTTGCTTAAGAACCTTCCAGACGTCGCGAAGAGGCGCATGTTAAAATTGTTTAATCAGTTTCTGAACCTAAGCATTGTACCGGATGATTGGAGTCGGGTGAGAGTTATTGCCATTCAAAAACCTGGCAAACACGCGTCCGACCACAAATCCTATCGAACCATTGCGATGTTATCTTGTATTCGAAAGATGTTGGAGAAAATGATGCTTTTCCGTCTGGACAAATAGGTTGAGACAAATAACCTGCTTTCAGATACTCAATATGGTTGCCGTAGGGGTAAGGGATCGAACGACTGTCTCGCGTTTCTTTCCACAGATTTCAGTGAGCTTTTGCTAAACAAGAGCAAATGGCTTCTGTATTCTTGGATATCAAGGGGGCTTTTGATTCAGTATCTGTTGAAGTTCATTCAGATAAACTCCACGCTTGTGGCTTTTCTCATATGAGCTTTTCTCATGGAACCTCCACTTCCCGATTTAGCTACAAGGGTCTCGCCAGGGCTCATGTTTTAGCCCTCTTTATTTCAAAGACATTGACGGTTGTCTAAGTGACAACTGTACGTTGAGACAACTTGCAGATGACGACGTAGTGTCTGACACGGGATGGGGTCGATCTTCAAGGACCCTTACAGGATACCTTAGACAATTTGTCTACTTGGGCTTTAGAGCTAAATATCGAATTCTCTACAGAGAAAACTGAGTTGGTAGTTTTTTCTAGGAAGCATAACCCAGCACAACCGAAGCTTTAAATTTAGGGTAAGACGATAACTCATTCTATGCCATTTAAATATCTTGGGATCTGGTTCGATTCAAAATGCACCTGGAGATCCCATATTGAGTATCTGAAGCGAAAGTGCCAGCAAAGAATCAACTTTCTTCGAAAAATTACCGGTCATGACTTTGTACCATTTTTACGCTTCATGACTTTGTACCATTTTTCCAATAAGGTTTGCTTCTCCGAATTTCAAAATTCGGATCATTTTGATTTAGCCATAGCGCCAATCGTAAACTTCAATATCTTGTTCCGTATATGTCGCTAAATTAGCGGCAATACTCTTTACACTAGAAATTGTTGCCTCATTTACACCGGGTCAGTATTACATTTTCACGGATAACGTTTGCAATAAAACTAAAATGGACAAAAATTGCCGATTTTTCATGGGTTTACCTTCATCCGCACGGAAAAAACTATCCATGCAGCGTCAATCATACACAGATAAAAAGAAACATTGAATTTTCTGCGTTATCTAATGCACATAAAGGGAATGCTAGATTTGGCAGAAAATAATGGTATATTTCTTGTAAATTTAAGCCAGATAACGCCTGAATCCAGCCTCTTGTATGAAAGATTTCAAACATTGTTGTATGGCATATGAAAATTTGCAAACAATTTCGTTGTTTACGCCTCCATTGTCTTGAAGTTAAACGAAGGGAAATTTTACACGCTTGTTAAAATTAATTATTTTTTTCTCTGTAGTAACCCTTAACAGACAAAATTTGACAACTCTATCAGTCGAACTCTAACCGTGATGGTAAAAACAGAGAAGCAACTCCGTTAAGAAGTGTGCGCGTTCAAAGAACGGCACCCCGCCGCCTCGAAAACTGACATCGTATGGCACTTTGTGGACGTCGGATACGCCCGTTCCGGCATCTACAACATCTTGGCACTATTAGACAACAATCAGAACATGAACATACATGTCCGGAAGCAGAAGTCGCGTCCACAGGTTCACAGATAAAAAGAAACATTGAATTTTATGCGTTTTCTAATGCACAAAAAGGGAATGCTAGAGTTGGCAGAAATTAATGGGATATTTCATGTAAATTGAGGTCAGATAACGCCTGCATCTAGCCTGTTGTATGACAGATTACAAACATTGTTGTATGGCTCATAAAAGACTACAACCAATTGCGTTGTTTACGCCTCCTTTGGCTTGAAACTAAACGAGGGACAATTTTACGCGCTTCTTAAAATTAATTATTTTTTTCTGTGTTGCGGAACTGCAGGCAATGACGCAGCGGCAGCGGCTGAATAAGATGGTCAACTCGATTTTCCCGGTGAATCGCGAAGTGGTCGTGGTGTTGCACGACGAGACCTATCTCACTCTGGATGGCAACGAGTGGCATGGCCCTCGTGAGCTCTTTTCACACACGAAGTTCCCCTAGAAGGTGCTGCTGTTGCTGACAATCAGCAAGAAGGGGATGTCAAAGCCGATCTTCTTTCGCTCCGGCCTGAAAACAACATTTACTCGTCAGCGGGCAGTATAAATGAAGTAAAGGAGATTTGGGGCGATGGCAATATTCTATCATCCCAAAGGTGCCGAAGAAATCTTCGTTTTGGGGTATGGATGTGGGTCGAGACTTCATTCGTGTCATGTCTCGCCTCAAGTCCAATCATTATTCTTCGAACGCTCACTTATACAGAGTTGGACTGAGCGACAGCAATCTCTGTGAATGTGAACAAGGTTACTATGACGCAGACCACATTACTTGGTCATGTGCTGAACATCGTGGAGTCAGATCTGAGCTCTATGATTCCCTTCGGGCTCGAGGTAGGCAACCCAATGTATCAGTTCGAGATATTTTGGTTGTACGTGATCAGGAGTATATGAAACCTTAGATTGTAGTTAGTTTAACCTGTATGTGTACTATAAGTTTTATTCGTGTATGTGTGTTTTTTTTCTTTCTGAAAAATGTTCAAGTCAAAAGAAAACCAAAAGTTGTATAGTTAATAGTTTTTATCCAATTCCGAATTTAACTAAATTTAACATACTAAAATTCCCGTCCATCTTCATATCCGTTCAATTGTTATTTCTATTAACCTCGAGATGGCCGCGAGTAATCGGTTCTAGCCCTTAACGTTAGTATTAAAATAACTGATTTATTGGTATGTATGTATGCACAGAAAAAAAAAAAAGCTTTCCCGAAAATGAGAGTGGACCGTGAACTAGTTACGTTTTCAGGATTTTTCCCTTCAAACG
Source organism: Aedes japonicus (assembly GCA_034211315.2). Lineage (NCBI taxonomy): Eukaryota > Metazoa > Arthropoda > Insecta > Diptera > Culicidae > Aedes > Aedes japonicus. Next base: position 63,662 of record JASCZW010000010.1, on the reverse strand, counting down.
GTAGTTAAGTCATGATTACGTGATTCATTTCATGGTGTATTTTTGCTTGTTCTTGAATCCTTGACTGCAGTTCATGAATTTGGGCACGGATTTTTTTTCCGTGTGGCATTTGGTCGTAAACTAAGAGTTTTTTTAACCATAAAAAATCCTCAAAATCAAATGAGCCGATGGAAAGCTATCAGATTCATTATAATTTTAGCTTAAAGCAGATTCTCGTAAATCTTTCAACATAAAGCACTTCCCATAACGCACAGCAGGTAGAAACTCGAATTATAGCCACCTTATGCAATGAAACGATTCCGTTTTCGATTCTGAGGCAAGTTTTACCAGCCTTTATGCAAAAGATAAACAAACGTTTGTTTTAAACTTTCCAATCCATGATTGCAGCTTACTTGATCATCGATAAGGCATGTTCGTTTGTTTTCTTCCCTTCGTTGAGAGAAAACAATATCAGTATTATCATTTTTATTCACCCTGAAACCCTGGTGTGGAAGGTTTTAGGTTTTTTTAAGCTCGCTGTTAAAAATGCGCATTTACTTTATAACCGAGACAGAGGCGCTTGAAACTAGCGCCTTATCGAGAGTGGCTGCTATGGAAATTAGTTCTAGTTCAGTGAGAGAAATGAAAATTAATATATATCGAAATGTTTAGGCAATACCTAAGCATATTTAATACTTAGCATGAGCCTTGCAATCCACGAATAAAATTAAAGCCTTCAGAACAGCGTTCTGTAAATAGAACAGCACTTGTAATATAAATACATTTAGGTCTTCTACAGCGTGGTGGGTGGTACCATCCATCATCCTGGTTTCTGCTAATGTTTTATCGGCGTTAATCGTGATAGATTCAAAACACTGTGAATATTCCAGCCAAACACTCTTGAAATATTTCAACAATGAGTGAAATGTTTCGCTGAAACAGAGTTGAGTCTGTTCTTAAAAAGGATTTGGCATTTCATAAGCAGTGTTCAAATAGCGACGAATGAAAAAACAGTTGTGCGAACGAATCGTAATGAAAATTCGAACCTTTCGATTCATCAACTTCCTAAATTATTAGATTGGCCCAAATCCCACAGTCCATAGTTTTTGAACGATTGACTATTGAAAGGATTCCAACAAGTGGCAACAACATTGGTCTTGTGGATCGTGCTATGGATGGATGTAAATAAAGTTGCTAGAGAGGAATCCGATTCTCTCTATTCGAACTATGACTTGGAAAACAGAAATATCGCTAGGATTTTTCCAAATGTCGAAGCAACTTTCCGGATTGAAGTCGTCATCATTGATGGAGTAAAAAAAGCATTCAGGCATAAACATAATTTGACGGCAAAATCACTTGTTCGAAAATTCATATTGTTTAACGGAATGTTCATGTGTCAATATTGACGACGAAACATATGCCGTGGATGATTTTAAACAACTTCGAGGACTGGCTTTCTATATTGCTAGGATTAGAAAAGTGATATTACAGGAAAAAAAACACTTTTAAAAAACTCCCCTAAAAATACCTTGTTTGACAAGCAATTTGTTTATGAGGCCACGATAGAAAATTGATATTCTGACATATTTATACATTCTCATGTTTACCAATAATCAAAATCTGAATATCTTTAAATTAAAGTATTCTACCGTAAATTTGCCTAAGGGAGCTAAATGAACTGGTCACTGGACAAAAGTACGTGAGGGTAGTCAGACATTTGTCACAAAAGAACAGCCAGTGCGTTGTTTTCCGAAGGTTATCACGGATTTCAACTCCCCCTGCACCATCAGCTAGAACATTCTCTTCAGATATGATTCTACAGACATAGGTTATCCTTGCACTGATGGTGGGTACACTTTTATCATCACCCCAAAAAAAGGAAGATGTTGCGATACCGTTTTCCCATTGGCCAGCTTGCCCCTCGAAATCCGACCAAAACCATTCCCCGGCCCGTCGCCAGCCACGGCTACGACAGCTACTTCTCAGATGATCTCCCAAGGACTCACTGTTTTCGCTCTCGTCGCTTGATTCCGGAACGGTTTCGCTACCGCTTCGATTGGATTGCTTTCTTTACGATACGCTCTCCAAAAATCTGTGGTCGACAGCTTGCTTATTTTTTTCCTTAATCCCATCAACAACGCTGCCTTGCTCCTTAAAAGATTTGAGTCTGCTTACGCTGCTGTCGAACTGCCTCCGAATCTCATCCCGTTTCTCCAAAAACAGCTTTTAGGGCTCCACCAAATTGCAGCGTTTTTTTTTTGCCGCCACCACAGCAAAATCGTAGCCAAAAAATCACCGCGGTGAGATTACATGGCGGCTTATGGGAGCGCACAAACCGACGCGTTGGAAGCCTTTACGCAGCCAGTTGGGCTTCCAATATCTCACGCTGAAATTGAAGTTCTTGTTCACGTATCTCTTGTTCTTGCTTCAGCTTCTCTTCTTTCCACATTTTCTGCCGAGCGAGAAGTTCTTTCGGCGTCTCCAACTGCGTTGCGAAAGCCTTTTACTTGGCAAGCAGTTCCTCTTTCAACTGCTTCTTAATTGGATCTACGTCGGAAGCAAATCCCTGCCTTTCTGGATCGAGTCCTTATTCCGCTTTTTGCCGTTCCGAAAATTTCGGTATCTCCTGTACACCAGCACACGAAGAATGAGCCGAATGATTACAAAAGAGAAGAGATCTTCAGCGTTCGCTGTACATTTTTTAATTTTGTTCGGATCAATAAAACTTCTGAACTAATTTCATGCGAATCCCCCAAACTATTTTTTTTAAATTAAATTCAGGCATTAGTTTCATATAACGTTTAAGATTCTTTTACGAACAATTCTAGTTCGCCTTGTTTTCTGTTCAGCTTTCCGTTAATACTCTTTTAACGCTATTTGTATACGGATGCCCAAGATCTTCCATTCTACTTATACTTTCTTTTTACAAATTTTTCACAATTGGTTAAGCGATACAACATCAGTTCCGGGTTAGAGCTTAAAAGTCTGCCTATCATCTACCCGTGTAACTTTTCGTTTCTTGTCTGTATCCGTCCATCATTGTGTCAAATTCCACTTCCAGATTTGTGTCTCGTATTGTATTGCTCTCAGTGTATTTACCTTTGCTAATCAACCAGATTCACTGTAACTTTCACCACTTAAACAAATTTGCTTCTGCGCGATCGAATCACTTCCGATTAAAAAGTTACAATTTATTTTGCCTTGTGCCTAATCTCTCAATTGACGGCTTTTGTTTTGTTTTTGTTTTTCTTCTCGATTACATTTGATGGTTTCCTGTCTTTCCCTATAGACTTCTTTGTTTCCGTTAGTATTAGTAAGCAGTTTCACTAATACAATCGTTTTGCTGGTTGAAAATAAAAACAAACCGTTGTCAACTTGAACATTTTGACAGTTGATCTCGTGGTTGAAAACAATAAACAAATCGATCCTATACGTGTAAAGCAGCACGCTAGTGTTTGTGAGATCGCTCGGCGAGAAACTAATTATCTATCATCTCTGTCAATCTTACCCACCGCTGTCAACTGACATAACCAACATTTTGCGAGTGACGTCAGAGCAGATTGCGATGCTGGCAGTGCCAGTGCTGCTAGTTCAAAGGCCCAATAGGCTTCGATCGGACGGAGTTCAGAACAGTTTGGGTTCATCTCTCTCTGTATCCACGGCAAATCCAAAGAATTAGCCACATACCACACCCGCACGGTTTTGGAGCAGTGGCAGCAAACCAAATCAGGAAAAAAAAACTGTTTTTGAGCGTGTTATCTCGAAAATGAAAAAAAAAACTCGTTTTTGGAGGAACTCAGCTACTGTTTATGGTCCCTTTGGTCAAGGATGGTTCACTCAGTTTTCCGAAAGAGCATATGGCCTGCCAAATCAGATACTTTGAGGTGAATTTCAACATTTTCGAAGCAAATTTTAACAACTTGTCAGCCACCCACAGCCACAGCCAACTTGTTCTTATACGTGAAATGGTCCAGTCCCAACAACTGCTTAAAATACGGTTCGATGAAGGTCTCATAATTTATGACGCAGCATCGGTAAAGCAGCTTGTAAAGCTTCCGAGCAAGCGTCTTGGCAACATTCTGCTGAGATTTGTCCCAATTTGGGAAGTTTTTTTTTTGGACAAGTCCGACTATTGACTATCCATGAAACCACGTTTTGGTAAGTGCGCCGGAGCACACACTACCAGGGATTGTGCCCCTGGGATTGTAGCAATTCAGGTAATACAACAGGCTTTATGAAGGCGTTATCTGGCTTAGATTTATATAAAATATCTCATTATTTTCTGCCAAATCTAGCATTCACTTGATGTGCATTAGATAACGTAGAAAGTTATATGTTTCTTTCTATCTGTGTATACTGGGTAGTTTACTTTCAGTTTCAAATGCTGAGGTGCGTCCGTCATACCGATGAAGCCACATATAATATAATTTAGTAATTTATCGAACATTTCTTAAGCCATTGTCGTACCAAATTATTATCTCACTGTACAAGGTAGTAGCATGAAAGTGATACACTAATGACTGATCCCCTTGGTACAGTTTATACCATTATTAATTAACCCCTTGTGAACATTTGAAAACAGTGATTTGTTGTCAGTTCATACGAAAACAACGATTTGAATTTGTGTTCCTAGTTACAAAAACAAAAATGGATTCATCTAGAGAACAAAACCGGATCTAGCATTTTGCCAGATTCACAAACATGGAAATCAGTTGGAAGCTGTCGCATTCGAAGTTGAGCAGACGGACAGACCAAACACGTTTCAAGAATACTGGCACTGTTGTTCTTAAGACAATACCCACAAAGAATATTGCAGGCAGAGTTGCCAGATCGCGGGGCTGCTCAAGACGCCCGCAGGAACAATTGTTTACCTTGGAAGGGTCTCTGAACAAACACAATTGTTCTGTGTATGGAGCAAGGGGGGAAAATGTAAGAACGAGACCCCGAAGCACTGTACCGTGCTAACGACCACAAGCCGATATGTACAGAGACCTGGAAGGAAATATTTTCACAGGAAAGTGTGAGGTGATTGGAAGCAGTACTACGACGAGCACCTGAACGGCAATATTACAGCGAACGAAATTGGGATGGTAATTAATCTAGGAACACGCGCAGAAGATGCAAGGATCTTGACCTCAACTCTTCAGGAAGTTGAGAAGGAAATTGATCGGTTGAAAAACAACAAAGCTGCTGGAGTTCATCAACTCCCAAGCGAGCTATTAAAATACAGTGGTGAAGCACTGGCCAGGGCGCTACACTGGGTAATTATTAAGATTTGGGAGGAGGAATGTTTGCCGGAGGATTTGATAGAATGAATAGTGAATCCCATCTATGAAAAGGGCGACAAGCTGGATTGCTGAAATTATCCTGAAATCACAGTATTGAGCACCGCCTACAAGTTGCTCACCCAAATTTTATGCCGCCGCCTATCACCAATTGAAAAGGAGTTCGTGGGGCAATATCAAGCGGGATTCATGGATGCCCGGGCTGCTACGGACCAGATTTTCGCAATTCAACAAATGCTGCAGCAATGTTGCGAATATAACGTGCCCACACATCATATTTTCATCAATTTTAAATCATCTTAATCGTTCGAGTCTCAGGTACAGTCTCGAGTCCCTTCGAATCGGCAAGGTGATGGATTGTCGTGTTTGTTGCTTAACATTGCATTGGATGGTGTGATTTGAAGAGCTGGGATAGATACGAGTGGCACAACCTTCAGGGAGTCTCTTCAACTATTTGGCTTCGCCGACGATGCTGATATCGTAGCACATACCTTGAGACGATAGCGGAAACGTACATCAGACTTAAGGCTGAAGCTGATAGGATTGGGCTGGTGATTAATGCGTTGAAAATAAAAAAAACAAGAAGGAAGAGTCGACTTCAAGTCGAGTTATTAGTACGAGACACTGAAGAAGTCTGCACATTGTAGACGAAATACGCGTATCTGTCGAAGATAAGCAAAGGTAGTTGGAATTAAATGGAAGATACTAATTTTTCTTCTAATTTCTAGTTACAGGTATTCCACTAAACAGCTCAAACCCTCTAGGATTCAAGAAGGAAGAGGCTCACGAGAAGACAATGTTAGCCTACCACGAGTTCAGATCGACGGTGATGAAATCGAGGTAGTAGACGAATTCGTGTATCTGGGCTCATTGATGACCGCCGATAACGACACCAGCAGAGACATACAATGACGCATTTTGGCTGGCAAGCATGCCTACTTTGGACTCCGAAGGACGCTGAGATCGGACAAAGTTCACCGAACTACAAAGTTGACCATCACAAGCCAATAATTAGACCGGTAGTTCTCTACTGCCACGAAACATGGACATTGCTAGTGAAGGTCCAGCGTGCCCTAGGTGTCTTCGAACGGAAGGTACTGCTTACGCTCTACGGTGGAGTGCAGATGGAAGACGGAACGTTTAGGAGGCGAATGAACGACGAATTGCAACAGTTGCTGGGAGAACCTCCCATCGTACACATCGCAAAAATCGGTTGACTACGATGGGCTGAGCATGTCGTAAGAATGTCAGACGACAGCCCTGTTCAAGTGGTTCAAAACGAACTGACAGGTACAAGACGGGACGCACTACGAGCATGGTGGATCGACTAAGTAGAAGGCGACCTGCGGACTCCTTCTGTGAAATATCAGTTTTGAACTTTCGATTTAAATTTGGATTTTTGCAGAATTTGAAATGTGTTTCAAAATGATCGAAACATGAAAAAATAGCTTAATTAAGAAATGTATTTACCAAACCAAGTTCGGTTGTTATTAAGTGTTTTTCCGACGCCCACTTTGCTGCAGAATTTTGAATATTACCCAAAGAAAAAATCTCGAACTAATTCCACTTCCAATGAACCGCGCCTTATCATTTGCCTACCATGCTTAACTTTCTGCATTTTTTCTCAAATGCAAGGGAGGGCAGCCGGCTTGACATGGTCCCGAAAGGTGATGACGATAATCGTTGCCAAAAATGGCAAAAGGAAGACGGTGACACTCCCTGCCGGGCCGGCTTTCCCAGACGACAACAGCGCAGCACAGTAACGTCCTCCGTAATAGGGTCGGCATAAACCGAAAGCGTTTGTTTACATAATTTCAAATGAGTTTAATTTTTAGCTCCCATATTAATTAGATTGCTGCTGGTGGTGGTTGCCACTGTGTGCAGGCTTCGTTTGTCGCTAGGAGGGGGAGACAGGAAATAGGGGATGTGAGAGAGATTACACTTAACGACTTGGAACTTTGCGGAGTGGTGACTGTTGTGTTGGTGGCTTTTTCGACGCGTTATTGTGGTTTTTTGTCTGCGGTGGCTGGATTTTACATTGTGTTTTATGAAAATTTGGGGATTGAGAGCAGTAACGACGCACTGTCGAATCACTTTTCTTTTAACGATTGTTTACAAAAGGTTCTGCACTGTCATTCAGGTGTGAAAGGTTGGTTGGTCGACAATGTTAATGTGGAAATTGCGGATGTGACTATTTTACAAAATACACTATGCCTTTGGGGTTTTCAGCGGATGGTGGTGAAAAACAAGTCGTAGTATTTGTTCCATTTTCTACTTTTGTTGTAATGGACGGTTGTAATAATTAGCTATATGATGAACATATGAGAACTGCAACAAAATTCATTAAATGTCATAAATCAGGCTTCATGGAAGCTAACCAAGTGTGAATGGACACCGAATCTTTGCCAAATATGTACTCCGTAGCGCAATTCATATCCAGGGGAGGTATGAAATTTGAAATTGAAACAAAAGTATTTATATGTGTTTGCCAATCGGAATGCACCGAGATAGGGTGGAGCACTAATTTTGTACATGAGAACCATTGTCGTTTAATTTACGAAATTAGTGAGATGACTTGAAAAGACGAGTTTCCGAAAGATTAATTTGAAGGATCGGAGTAATGCCAAAATTAAGACACACCCTACCTTGTTCCTGTCGCAGTGTCATTGATATCGGAACAATGTGGCCCAAAAGAGATGGGCACCGATCCAGGCGACTGCAATAGCATACACTCAAACCTAGACGATAGCTATGGTGCTTTCGCTTAATGCTTGTTTTATTAAAATTACACCACTTAATGGGGACCAAACGGCCCATATGCTCGGATGAATGTGACCTCCCGGTCTCGGATTCTGCAGACACCAAGCGGATTTGTTAGCGCCACCACAGACATGATGAAATTCAATTTGAAAAGTTTCTCCGCCAGTTATATGCCACTGGATACGTTTTTCGAACGGATGTTGAAAATTTCCAAGCAGTTGGAACCTGTGGATTTTATTTTCATTTCGATTTTCTCGGATACCTTCTAAACTTATCTATAGGTATGACTGTGGCGCATACCATTTGATTGCTTTCAAATAACAAAATTCCAATACTTGTTTTACATGTTTTGAATCTTCTGAACAATGATTTACACTTTTAAGATTTATGAGTGCAACGCTCAATGCTTGATTTTCAAGAACATAGACGATCAAAGATGTCGGTTTATTTCGATTAACTTCAATAAGCGAAGAAAAGGGTCATGTTTGCGTTTGATAAGCATGTTGTCCTTCAACACGAAGAAGCACAACGTTTGAAATGGAGCCTAATGGCAGCGCCCGTTGAAGCTCGGATCAATTTTCCCGGCAAATATTTGTTTGACACACACACAAGAGATCCTGAAGACAGATATTGATTGTTAAATTCAGTATTCCTAAAGTACGAACACGGAATTATTGCAACACTGTTAATTTACATTCAAGTCTCATAAATTTATCAGATAAAAATTAATATTTATTAAGCTCAGTATGTCTTGAGCTCAGTTTACATACAATAACGACTGTTCCAGAAAGTATAAGCACCTTATTTTAACGGTCACTTCAAATATAATGAAATATTTCAACATTTTTCGGCTGCGTCTATTTGTTTGCCACTGAATGACATAGCATCAAAAAAGTGCTCAGTTTTGTGTTACCTACTAAAATGCGCGGTCTTGCTCCGGAACAACGAAAAAGTATCGAGCACAAATGGTGCACTGTGAGCGGACTCTCCTTGAGAAAATTGGCCAAGAAAGAGGGTGTAAGCGTTGGAACGGTACGATATGCAATTCGAAAATATTGAGAACAGTATACGTTTGAAGATGCGTCGAAGAGTGGTCGGAAATCCGGTCCTGTTAGTCCAGATATCGATAAAAAGATCAGGGATGCCTACAAGCGAAAACCAGCGACTGCCGTTCGGGATGTTGCGAAAAAACTCGGGACCTCGTCGAGTAATATTCTCCGTGCGTGGAGTAACGATTATGATGTAGAAGGAGATGTTCGCTCATCACCATTTGGTTCGAGTACCACAGTACACATGCCATTTTCGCTCAATTACTAAATAAAACATCTGTTCTATTTCCAACCTGCCGCACACTGACGGAATTTTTAACACTTTCTCTTAATATCTTTCATTCTATCCAAAAACATTAATGTTCACTCTTGTTGCCTCATGGTTATGAGCGAACATCCCCTTCTGCATCATTATATTTTTGTTATTTTGAAAGAGTGCTTATACTTTCTGGAACAGTCTATAGATCAATTGTACGTTGTTAGTTATCTACTATACATATCAGAATATTGACCATTTAAGAAAACAAAAATTAACTCGAAGAGCCTCACAAAGACCACTTTTTAAATATTCTGCTACAATATATCGTTCAAATCAACCATAAATATATGCCCAGGTAATATTTCTTCTGCATATCATCTTAAATATACATGGTATGGTTATGGTTAAAACCATCTCAGTCCTGGTTATCGATCTACTAATGAAATATTCCTAATTCCACTTATAGTACCTAAAGCATCACAGAACTGGTCGGATCGAGAAGAGCGCCGTTTTGCATACAAACGAAATACTATTGAACCTTATTCCTACTTATCATAAACATTCTTTCTTGTGCTTCCATGCTTTCGAAGGTTCAAATTTTTCTTTTCTTTTCTTTTCTTTTCCTGATAAAAAAGGCTTTTTATTTTATTCTAGCCAAACGTTTTGTTTATAACATAAGGCCTGTCTTCGAAAAAATGCAACAGACAAAAGTGTTCGCCAAAAATTTATTTTAATTCGGATTTCGTGAAACTTTAAGGAAATGAACTAATACATATGGATTATGTTTTGACATAATTACTTCAATTTCTTTTCCATCGCTGAAAGCCCGCACCTTTCCTTTAAGACCCCTCATTACATTTTGTGCAATGGTGGAGCCGACCTTTTTGGTCACTTTCATCCATTCCTTCTTCCATTCCAGGTCGTTCTTAAGCACCTTGGATGATTTTCGAACTTTGGCCTTCATTATGGCCCAAGATCTTTCCACCGGACAAATCTCTGGTAAATTTGGGGGGTTGGCGGTTTTTGGTACAAAAAAAACGTGTACCAATCCAACGTCGATTGCGCGTAATGGCATGATGCCAGGTCCGGCCAAATTAATGTCTCGCCTCCGTGGGACCGCAGGAAGGGCCACAGACGCTTCTGGATGCACTCGGTGCGGCAAATTTCGCTGTTGATGGTACCCGTTGTGATGTACGGTTTACTCAGTTTACCGCATTGTCATATGGCCTGCCAGAGCAAGTTTTTTTTTGGCGAATTTGTCCTTATGTCTTCCGGAACATCTAACCGTGTTTTGGTAACGTAGAACTCCAGTCCCGGTATTTGCTTTGCGTCTGCCTTGATGTAGGTTTCGTCATCCATAACCACACACATCGATTTCGTTAACCACTCTCGATACAGCTTCCTTGGGCGGGATTTGGCCGCCGTGTTTTCTAGATCACGCCGATTCGGTGCCTTGCGGACCTTGCATACACGAAGCCCGGACCTTGAATACACGTTTCATGGTTTGCTAAATGAACCAGGCGGAATACTTTGCCTTCAGAGCCACGTTGTGAATCGAAATGTTCGGATTACACTTGAAAGAATCCAACACCTTCCGGGCTTTCACAGGGTCAGCTGTCTTCGATTTTTTTCCACTTCCAGCCCGCCGCTCAGTCGTCTGGGACTTCATAAACGAGTTTACCACCCGAGACACAGTTGTATGGGTGATTCCCAGTAGTCTTCTGATCCATCTCATGGTTGTAGTCGGATTTCCATGACGGCGCGCAAAATTCTCCGGCGATTTTCACTCTGAACTAGTTATACCCAGATTTTCATCAATTTTTACCTACGGACAAAAAAGATACACACGGATAAAAATGGTGCATGGTACAGACCTGCAATGGTACAGATCTGTAAGTACAGACCTTACAGAAATAATCACTTGATATGTCCACCTTCAATCCCGATTATCCCCAGGTGATTGCAAAATCAAGAGCATACCGTCATATCATAGTCCTCTGATATCGAAGCCCACTCCTTGGTGATGGAAGCAGTGGTGGCACGGGGACTGGATTTCAAGATTTTTTTTGTAACATTTGACACTTTTCATAATGACCAAAGTGAACACAAGGAATAAAAAAATTACTACAATTGAAAATGTCATGACATTCTGCAAAAATAAAATCATCTCGAGCAGAAATTTACACACAAGTGCACCGAAATTTTTCCTTACCGTGAATTTTCAAGGCACAGAACAATTGTATTTCTTCTTCTCGCGTTATATTTTTCGTAAAAATAGCATCACGTTCTTTTGCTGGTGTCTTTTCATCACTGCACATTATACAAACCAACACATACATACCACCAAACCACGCTCTGGACCAATGACCGCCGCATTGAAGTTCAGTAAAAACAACAAACAAGATGATGAAGAACCACACCACGCACGTATTTAACCGTTGTGTATCCAACAACAAACAATACCTCTAACACGCACGTCCCCAACCCCTCTTAGAGAGAAAAACATAAATTTAAAACTAATAATACTCCATCGTTAGCCATTGGATTTTGATGCGGATTTTTGCAAAAGATTACAAAATAATCACTGTTTATTCCGAAAATATCAGAAGTTTCGAATTCCAAGGTGGGAGTACTGAGGTAAGTATACGTCCAGGGATGTTGGCAAAATATGTTTAGATGCGAAACATGGCATGCGGCATATCAAACTTCTTTATTTTGCAAAACGAGGAAATCAGAAGACATTTTGAGGATTTATGGCTATATTGGCCACTAAAAGAAGGCCTACGGGATCCGGTTTCCTCATAAAAAGTGGCCACATTCATTTTTTTTTCCAAAACCTGACCTTCGACACATAAAACTTCATGATTTTGCCAAACTTTGTCTTCTAAGGACATTCTGAGCCACTTAGAAAGTGGCTTCTGCAGAGCAGAGTTTTGCAAAATCATGAAGTTTGTTGTGTTGCAAGTCAGGTTGGGGAAAAGATTTAAATATGACCACTTTCCCGGAGGAACTCGGATCCCACAGAGCCTCCTTAAGTAGCCAGTATGGTCAGAAACCCTCAGAATGTCCTCCGAAGACCTAGTTTTGCTAAATCATAAAGTATGATGTGTCGCAAGCTAGGGTTTGGTAAGAAATTGGTTATGACCACTTTCCCGGAGTAACTCAAGATCCTGCAGGGCCACCTCAAGTGGCCAGTATAGTCAGACACCATAAGAATGTGTTCCATAGACAAAGTTTAGCAAAATCATAAAGTTTGATGTGTTGCAAGCCAGGTTTTGGTAACGATTCGAATATGGCAACTTTTGCGGAGGAACTAGGATCCCACAGGGCCTCTTTAAGTGGCCAGTGCGGTCAGAAATCCTCAGAACGTCCTCCTACGACCTATTTTTGGAAAATCACAAAGATCGATATGTCACAAGCCAGGTTTTGGAAAATATTTGAATGTGGCCACTATTCTGGTGGAACTCGGATCCCGCAAAGCTAGTGGCCAGAATGGTCAGGAATTCTATGAATGTCATCCGCAGACCTATTTATGCTAAATTATAAAGTTTAATATGATATGTATGGTCAGAAATGAAGTTTGATATGCTACATGCCATGTCTCATGTCCATGAGACAATTTTGAGAAAGTGGTTGAGTTCCTGAATCCAAAGTTGAGGAAAAATGTCTTATCGGTTGGATAGTTCCATAGTAATCGTCATTTTAATAAATAAAATAAAATAAATAAGAAACCCTCCCCCCGTTGCTTTGCATTCATTATTTCCCTACAGAGTTTCAACATCCTTCTATGAAAACATAATAAAATCTCATGTCTTGTAATCGAAAAATGCGAATTTGTTCTTTGTAGGACACATAATGGTTAAAAAATAAGTTGTGAAGAGATATTTCGATAGTTCCGAGCTGGTTCGTCTTCTGAAAAAAAATGTCTTCTACATTTTCTTTTCTGAATGTCATGACATTTTTTTACATTAATATATTAATTAATACAATATATGCGAGGGAAAGGGGAATATGACCAATCGGAATCGAAAAAATAAATGTTTTGTCTTTCATACGAGACCGCACACACTGTCTCATAGCAAAAAGCAAAATGAAAAAAGAATACGGGACGTTCGTGCTATTTGCTTTTTGCCTTTGGGCTCACAACATTACAACTAGCTTGAAGCGGGAGGTGTTGGCAACAATTGTTAGCTTTGTCTAGTGACCATTTTTTTAAGAAGTAAACCGTTTCGCAAAAATGTCAACCGTTACCACCACTACACAGTGGTCCAGTAAGCTACTTAAGGCGGACATGAGGTTTTCAATGGAAATTTGTGGTATAAGAGCTTTGGTTACTTCTGAGAACTTGTTGCAAACTTATTGTACTACAATTTGTATGAAATTATTTTTTTCTTGCATTAAACGCAAGAGTGGCGTATACTCTAACTTTTTTATGAGCCAATATCGTGAGATGATATGTTGCGCAAAGTTGTAGTTATTATTATTATAAAAAACTTTGTAGAACATAATTTTTGTCTAGCTTCAAAGCCTACTGCGATAATTCCAAATTTTAGTAAATAATCGTTTTTCGACTAAAAATCACTCATTTTTAACTTTTACCAGCTTGTTATGTTCTACAAAGTTGTTTGTTTAGACATTTGCTACAATTTTGCTGAATACATCATAGTTGTACTTCTTCTTGTTTTCATTTTATAGTAAATTTTCAGCTGAATTTACGCCATAATGTAGGCCTTACAACATGAAATGGAGCACCTTAAAAAAATATGGCATACCATAACTTGATTCAACACACTTTAGAGTACGTTTAAGGAAAATTATGGAGAGATGATATTTTTCTATCTTTTCTAAAGCTACTTTCTGTAACATACAGTTTTCAATGAAAACATAAATCTGGAGCTCAAATAGAATCAAAATAAACAAAAATCATGGCTATCTCTGCTCAGTATGTGACAATTACCACATGTTTAGTAGAAGAGAAACGCTTAATAGAATATTAGTTAATTTGTATTAAGTTTCGAGCTTCTTCAGGTTAATCAAACTGTGTCTCACCATGAGTTGTACGTCTGTTGATAAGTGAGATTACGGGAACGGAGGTGAGAAGAAGCCACTTGAAAACGTCGTCTTGCGTATCATGCTCCAAATCATATGCGCATTTAATTTTATGGTGAATATTGGTACGATAAGAGCCCAAAGTTAATGTGCCTCGGAAATAATGCGAGTTAACATCTACAAAAACTAAATTGAAACAAATATATTCGATAAATTAATCATGAATTTCCTTAAAACTTATGGAAATAAATACGGTTATCTAAAAGAATGCCAGAATTGGTCTCTGATCTACACTGCATTTGAATTACATTTAAAATTTGGTGTATTTATTATTCCACACTTTAGTTATTTCATTTATTTCAACAAGACGATTGGAAAAAATCAAAATTTTGGCAAAACGCCTATTTATCTTCGCAATGGCTACTTTAAAACTGTTTGGTCTTTTGGTGACTTTCCTCAATGTCTGTGTACCATTTAATGCATTTACTGCAGGCAAAATTGTTTTGAAATGCTTTTTCAACTGCCCATAATAAGATAATTTAAATGAGTCCTAAAACGGCCTTTCAAAACAGCATTTTACGTGTTCACAAAGTAAAACCTTTGATAAGAGTAAAACAAACTTTAGAAGACAAGGTTTCAAGATCGTTGTAAAGAAGCTGTCTAGGTTCTCATAAACATGACTAAAAGTTGAAACCTATTGGCACCTCTTGGTACCATAATTTAACCAAATTGATATCCAGTGGCTTTCATAAAACTTAAATAAAACTTAATAAAGCTGTATGGATTTGGCAATGTTACTTAAGTCCAGTGGTAAACTTAAATTTTAAATTCTCTAGATACATTCGCAGTCTTCAGGATCTGTCTTTAGGATCTGTTCAGGACCTATCTGTTCGTGAATTGGATATTTTTGTCGGGGTTTTCTCCAAAACATGTTTGTTAAAGTTACCGTCAATTAATTTGAAATTTTTATCATAGGGATGCCAGTTGATTGAACCATTTTGTATATTTTTGATAATTCTGCTCGGAGCAATAGTTATCCATAGTTAGAAAAAAGCAACACATTATCCTTCATAATAAATATATGAAATTCCTATAATCATATAAAAGCGTTGCAAAATGTAGCTACTGATTGTTCAGCTAGAAAAAGAAAGAAATTTTTGCACATCACAACGTGATGCAAAATACCCGTACATGATGCTCAGCTATATTAAAGCACATATATTTTATTTTTTATTGGAATGGATAGAACAGGGATAAGATATACGTGAATAAATATAAACATTGAAGTTAATCAGGTATTTTGATCGTTTCCGGTTCATGGCAAATTTTGCTCTAAAAATATGAAATGTTCACTAATCAACGAATATCAAACTATTCTCCATAATTATCTTTCACATGATCATTTACATTTCAGGTCGCCTGGATGCACTTTGAGCAGTCGGCCATCTTGACCGTGCATAATCACGTAATCACCCGGAATCCTCGGATTAGCGTAACGCACGACAAGCACGACAAGCACAAAACCTGGTTTCTACACATCTCCAACGTACAGGAAGAGGACAAAGGCCGCTACATGTGCCAGATCAATACGGTTACGGCCAAGACCCAATTTGGCTATCTTCATGTGGTCGGTAAGTTGTTGATTCCATTTTACGCCCCATATGATACGTAGAGAGAAGAAGCCCGCAAAAGTGGTTCGGGCCGAAGATGTAAAACGGAGCTATAAAACCGAAAAATTGGCACGCTGACTAATTTGCATATTGATACGATGCAAATTGATGAATCGATCGCTTCCCTGGTACTGCCTTCCGGGGCTTCCGGGATGACACCGCGTTTGGGTGCAGGGATGAAAAATTGGGGAGCAAGTCGAAAGCGTGTGACTGACAGCAACTGGGTTTGGTATGCAAATATGACTGGAGCACATATTTACCAACTCCGACTGTTCGATAATTCACATTTTGTGGTTGATTTGGTGTGATGGTAATAACTTGTTGCGTTTGCTAGGCCGTCGATGTTGTCGTCGTTGTTACTGTCGTCATATGTGTTGAATGAGCGGCTGTTTGCTGCTGGCAAATACCAAAGAAAAACCGCACAGCAGACGAAATGGAGCCATGATTCCATCCTTTGCAAATTGAGAGACATTAATTGATTCCGGACAACAGCGACTCTATCGATAGTAGTAGATTTCAGTTCATTTGATGGATGTATGCGAATGAGAATTGCTGGAAGTGAATATTCGTCAAGTTTGGCACCCCATCGAACCTGACAGAAGTGTCATCCGTTGACGATTTAATAATGTCATTAAAAACTGAATGAACTAGAAGTACAGCTGAAAAGATGATTCAATCAGAATGGACGGACTCGTCGCTGGGTTGTCTGGATCTCCTTGAAAGATTTTAGCCCACGGGACACATTCGAGTCGTTGATTTTCAACTGTTTCACGATTCAGCTGTGCGACCCTGAATTTTCTCCAACCGAACCCATAAATTTTTTTCGAAGCACTTCTTGATTGGAAGCCATCTCGATAACCTCTTGACAGATTGTGACGACATTTTGCACATGTAAATGTTTTCAATTTTTACCAAGGACACTCCCCGTTTGACCACGGTCGAGTCCAGTCGTCTGTGCATAACCGAGCGATTAAAATCAAATACGCGCGTGTCGTATGTCTCCCCAGTCGAACCGGGAAAAAGTGATAGTTCATCAAGTTACAGGTGTCAACACCCGCGGCGGGCAAACTACACAGCAGATAATTTCAATCAGTGCGGTGAATAATACTGCTACCTTATACGTAGCAAGTGTACCGAAATGAGCAATTTAAGTTTCCCCCGATTGGGGAAAACCTCTGGTGGAGGCAGCGGAGGAATAGTAATGGTTCTAGGAAGGAGGGAAGAAGGCCAGAACTTCCATGGCGTCTCCCCAATTCTAGTCGAAAAGTA
Source organism: Aedes japonicus (assembly GCA_034211315.2). Taxonomy (NCBI): domain Eukaryota; kingdom Metazoa; phylum Arthropoda; class Insecta; order Diptera; family Culicidae; genus Aedes; species Aedes japonicus. The sequence continues at coordinate 46,342 of JASCZW010000010.1, read as the reverse complement.
TATAAAAAGCTATTGTGGTGAAGTGGTCAATGCAAAAAAAAAAAAAACGAAGGATGGGAAAATCTTCGTTACGGTTAAAAATGAAAGTCAGGCCAAAAACCTGGCTAAAATCTTAAAAATAGCTGATGGAATAACTGTGCAAGTTTACGAGCACAAATCACTAAACTCATGTAGGGTAGTGGTTTTTTGCACGGACGTGAAATTCGAAAGTGACGGAGCCCTCTTGGAGGACTTGAAAGAAAAAAGAGTTATTGAAGTCAAGCAGATTGTAAAAGGACAAGATGAAAACAAAATCCGTACGGGAATTTTTGTTCTAACAATGAAGGGTACGGTACCCCCCCAGAAGGTCAAGCTAGGATACTCGCTACTCGAAACCAGACCATGGTATCCGAACCCTCTGAGGTGCTTCTTGTGCCTTAAGTTCGGACTTATAGGAAAAACATGCAGCAGTGAGAAAAAATGAAGTAAGTGTGGAGAATCTTTTCATGAGCAATGCAATAATCAAGAAAAGTGTGTTAACTGCGGAGAGGCACATGGAGCCTTCTTCAGAGGATGCCCGATATTCAAAAAAGAAATCGCAATTACTAAGGTGAAAGTTGACAAAAATATAACGTTTTGGGAGGCGAGAAAAATAGTCTAAAATGAAAACCATCCAACATATTCAGAAGCGTTAAAAACTGCTCCAAACCAAGCAATTGAAGACAAAATCCTTGAAGAGAAAATAATATACGCTGAAAAATTAAAATCGGATATGGAGAAACAACTGGATGAAAACTGAAAAAATACAGAGATGAGCTAGACAAAACCATTGAAGAAAGCGAGAACAAAATAAGGTATATGGAAGAGAAATATGAAACAGTTAGAGCAAATGTGATCAGTTAGTCCAGGCCTACCAGGACAAGAAACAAAGAAGGAAAACCGCTGAGAAGGAGCTCGATAACCTAAAAAAAAGCCACGGTAAACTGCAAGCCACTCTCAACCTATACACTGCCGGAAAAACCGGGCAGAAAGTAGTAGCTAAACACACGAGAAGCCAAGTAAATCGGCCTATGTCACCTCCTAGGAAAAAAGGAAGTGCAATGATAGCTGTAACTGATGACGTCGAATACATGGCCTGGGACAACTCAGATGATGATGTTGAAGAAACGCAATCCTGAGCAAATTAGAAAGAAAATTGCCTAAAAATAAGCACAATACAAAACACCAGGAACAATACAGTCCGTAACGAAAAATATATCATATCATGGAATATAAGAGGATTAAGAAGTAGAAGGGTCGACCTTAGCCTTCTAATTAGTACCAATAATTCAATAGTTATATGCCTTCAAGAAACCATGTGCCAAAACGTTATTCTCACAAGGTTACGGATAGGCCACACTCAGCTGACACATTCATGTCTACTCGATAAAACCGATCTGCCAAAATGCAGAAAATGTAACCATGCACTATCCATCAAACATATCATTGCCTACTGTGTTGGATACGACGACGTAAGGGAAAAGATTGGACTCCAACCTCATATGAGGGAAGCTCTCGCTGACGATAGCGCTCAAGCAAAAAAAATCTTGATTTCTTCAATGAAATCGGGCTGATCGATGCAATATGAAAATCTAGAACATCCACCTATCAATGGTATATATATGAAATGAATGTACTGTAGATCCACAGTAACATACAGTTCAGTCTAGATCAACCATTTGAAAGAAGATTTTGCAAACCCGTTGTTTGAAAATGGGCAACTCTGATTCCAAAGATCAAAAGGTTAAGCAAATTGGTGACCAACAGATTACTGTTATTGAGAACCAGAAAATCCATACGGAGTTCCATACCCAGCATGAACTGAAACTCCTGATAATAATGGTGGCAGTACTAATTCTGCTGGCTCTTAAAATAATGAAGTTAGTGTGGCGCTCCTGCAAGAAACAGGCTTTTAAAACGGTCAGATCTGTGGCTACAATTCAACAAGTATAAAGTGGTTAAACACCAGAAGGCGGCCAACGTCAGAGGAAACTAAACCAACAATCTAGGAAGGACGCTGGTAACCATAATCAACAATGATGATACTGAATACAAGAGAAGGACGTCGATGACAGAATTCAACCAAGAAGACAACAACAACGCAAGAAGGATGTCGATGACAAACACAGCACCAAAGAGAATACCAACAACTAGAAGGACGTCGATGACAATCCATAGCCAAAATAATAATAGATAGATAAGCACGATTACTAAAAGGAAATTGATTGTAAAAAACTTTAATATCATAAAACCAACTATAAAATTCTTAAATAAATTGTAACTTAACACATATAGACCCAATTAAATTATTAAAGGGTCTATAATAAAGGAAAGATTTTTTTTTACCAAGGATGTGAATAAATTTTTTAAGAATAATGTTAGAGAGTGGTTGCTTAAAAAACAAAAATAAATAAATATTCACACTTGTATATTGTGTAACGTTTTTGTCGTTCGTGTGGAATGATGGCACGAAACGACTACCGACCAGCTCTATCGAAAGTGGATCAAAACCCAAAACACATAATTACTGAATTTGAAACATTATCTTATTTTATTTCCTCCTCTCGATACATAGACATCACAAACAATAGCCTACTCTTCCACCATCCGCGCCTCCTAATCCATCTGCGCATTATTTAAAGCCTAACATTTTGAGTACTACCAGACCATCTGCATCGCTGCTCGTATCGCCGACGCAGAACTTGCGGTCTACCTCACGCTCACCATCATACAACACCATGCAACACCATTCGCATTCGGGAGAGTGGGAGCGCACGCAACTACCACCCTGAGCAAGCGTACGTTCTTCCTTGTATTGTACACACACACCGACTCTGTATCTTGTACCGCTCTCTGTCGTCACTTCACCGATGGTGTTGAACAACGCTACAACGCCACTCACTCGCCGTCGGTCCTTCAGGCACTCTCCTCTTCAAGACTGATAGTACTTCGGGTGCTGTCGTGCTTACACCGCCCTGTGGCACGGTTCACCTCAAATGTCGAAATACGGGCTAAAAACAAAGCCCTGAGGCCAAAAGCACATTACTATTGGTTACACATGGCGAGATTGTCTACGGCAAACCTCCTTGGAATAGGAAGGCTTTGTTCTGAGAATGTCTGAGAATCTTCTGCTGATGTGTGAGTGCCCCCGAGAGAGAGAGAGAGAGAGAGAGAGAAAGAGAAAGAGAGAGAGAGAGAGAGAGAGAGAGAGAGAGAGAGAAAGGACATTTTCAAGTTCCACCGGCTACAGCAGGAATCGAGCCCTCACTTTGAATGACGGGTGGATTATCTTCTCTACGATTATCCAAAGTACTTTACAATACCCGTCAAATTTTAGCATCAAGATTCGACAGTAGAGGCTTCCACACTGTAAATTAAATTTTGATTTTATTACGAAACCGAAGGTAAGACTAACAAATCTATTTGTTGTATTCGTTGTAAATTGATTTGTACTTTTCAAGAAGCTACCTTCGTACTCAATGCCACACCCGTAACTGCCTATAACACGCAGCATTTATTGGCACAGAAAGAACATTCCTAAGGTTTTTTTTTTTCATTAGGGCGAATCTACAATTGAGAGATTCTCTCCGGGCTCGCTCTCTTTCATTCATAAACCAATCACCTTTACGTTTTTCATTAAACTTTTTGTAGAGTATGGTAGCCAGCACTGTTGTGTTTCGATCTGTACTAAAGAATGCCTCGTAAGTTTTATAATGGCGCTGTAATGAATGAAAGAGAGCGAGCCCGGAGAGAATCTCTCAATTGTAGATACGCCCTAATGAAAAAAAAAACCCTAGATTCGTGCATTGTACGAAAACAATTTAAACTACTACGAATATTTTGTTATCAATAAAAAAGAAACTCTGGTTGTTTGATGATTGACTGACAGATCTTCTTCATCGACTCAGTATGTAATTGAAAAAAGATAATAGAAATAAATCAATAATTCCAGCACACCCGAGGAGCAATAATAAGATGTATGGATACGATTGAAGAGAAGCAGCGATTGGTTGATCTTCATGAAATTCATTTCGTGCACTGTACAAAGAGGAGGTGTAATGATAGCATTTCACCAGATGACAAGCATTAAGAATGTTTCATACAATTTGCGAGACATTTGTTCTATGTACAGAATCCATGTTTACGAAACGAGTGAAAGTTTATTTACAAAAATAAATTTTGAGTTTATATACTAAAGAAGCAATACCGCAAAACTACCGTTGTTCTTCTATAGAAACAGAAAAAAAATCGAATCTTCCGGTCCACCTCTAAGCATCATACTGTAAGGTTCTAGGTGGGTCTTCACCGATTACCTGTCAATATGCAAAATTTTGATGACGTCTGTTTTGAGTTATCTGAAATAATATTAATCCATCCAATGTATCACAAAACATAGCGATTGGTTGAGCGGATAGGAGATAATAATATCATTGAGTATAGGAACAAGTCTCCCCCGGTTGATACAGAGGCAAACACCTTTGGAGAACTATAAAAGGAAAAAGAAAACAAAGTGAATTTAGGTTGAAAAATATAGAGAAAATTTCAACTAAATGACTGACTGACTGAATGACTGACTGACTGCCTAACTGACTGACTGACTGACTGACTGACTGATTGGAAATCTTGATTTTCATGAAAATTCGCAATTTTATGAATAAAACTCATTTTTTTCAACACGAATGGATTCAGAGAGGTTCATTTCATAAAATCCAAGCCCAACATTTAAAGGGCGGAGCTGAAATTCATGTTTTCAAAATAGGAAATCTTGATTTTCATAAAAAATCGTAATTTTGTGAATGAAAACCCGGTTTATTTCATTAATTCTACGTGTTACGTAAAATCTGTGATAACGAATGGATTCAGGAAGGTTTATTTCATAAAATCCAAAGCCAACATTCATAGGGCGGAGCTGAAATTCATGTTTTCAAAATAGAAAATCTTGATTTTTATGAAAATTTGTAATTTTGTGAATGAAAACCCGATTTATTTCATCAATCTTACGTGTTACGAAAAATCTGGCATCACGAATGGATTCAGGGAGGTCCATTCCATAAAGTCCAAGTCCAACTTGCAAAGGGCAGAGCCAATATTCTGGTTGTTGATGAGGTAGATCATATTACTACGGAAATACGTGTTTTTGTGAATTTTAATCACATTTTTTCTCAAAAACTGGACGTGGTACAGCATTTCTGAGCCCATATTTGGATTCAGCGTAGCAAAATCTATAAAATCCAACCAAAAATGCCGACGGGAGCGAAAAAAGTTCCAATTTTGCCGACTAGTGCAATCATTCAACACCAGGGTGGGAATAATTTTACAGTCACAAAATACGTGAAGTAATTGAATTGAAAGATAAATCAGTAAAGCATTAACATTGTAGACTGTCATTAAACAACGTTGTCTTCATGGATGGGGTAGATGGAGGATTGGGGGAGGGAATTGGCCAGAACACATGCTCCATATAAATATACACAAAATGTATGGAAAAAAAACCACAAAGAGGAAGAGGGTCTGAATATCACAATCGTGATATCGTGTTCTCACGTGGTGAATGGCCTATTTTGTAACTCTCAAATAAAAAAAACTGAACTTATAAAAATTATTTAAGATTGATGAGGACGCATGGTTGGAAAGTTACTGTGAAACGCGTGGTAGGCTAGTTAGCCAAATCTAAAAACATAGATTTTTTGGAAAATGCAGCTGAAAAACTATCTAATGTAAAAATTCTAAATTTTCAAAAAATAATATAAAACGAGGTAGACCATGAAAACATTGAAAAACCAATGTAATCCATGTTTTCGTAATAATTTTCGCAATTTATGCGTGTTTTTATATATTTTTACAAAATGAATCACATAACCTTTGTTTTCTGTATTCATTTGTTAAAGTTGAGTGTTTCAAAAGTTATGAACTTTTGAAAAAAAAAATATTGAAAAAATATCTTTTTATTGACCACCCTAATGCAGAAATGGCCACTCTAACGCAAAATAAAAAAAATGGGGTCAAATATTTTTGAATAATAAACGAAACTTCAACTTTTTATGAAATTTTGAGCGATTGTATATCTTTTTCTATGGAATTACTACTTTTATCTGCTAACACGAAAGCTAGATTTGTGATTTATATGGACATAAGGACCACCCTAGTTTTCATTGATAGCAAAAAAGGGAATCACTGTTAAAAACAGCTTAGTTGAGTATTACCCTAGTCTGAAGCTGAGAATATCTTGATCATAATACAATTAAGTAGAACACGCAAGAGGAACCAGCGTAGCTATTTCAACGGGATATGCAAATACCAATGCAATCGTAATCCACAACGCGTTCATCATATTTTCTAGACTCTTGTAAAATGAATTTTGAAATATATTGACACATAAAACCTGTATTACTTTCAGTGCCACCGAACATCGATGACTCGTATTCCTCGAGTGACGTTATCATCCGGGAAGGCGCAAACATAACCCTGAAGTGCAAGGCAACAGGTAGTCCAATTCCGTCAATCAAATGGAGGCGAGAAGACATGTTGAATATTACAATCTCCAAGAATCTCACCGGTAATTTTTTTTTTGTTGGCTCATGTTTGCTGTTGTTTTGTGTCCTAATATGTTTGTTTATGTTGGATTTTCTGCAGTGAAAGATTGGGAAGGTGACACACTGAACATGGAGCGAGTTACTCGTCACGATATGGGAGGCTACTATTGCCTTGCATCCAATGGCGTTCCACCAAGTGTGTCCAAAAGGATCAAAGTCAGTGTCGATTGTGAGTATTGGCTCATTGTTACTGTATATTGTACCAACTTGTCATGGCAGTTAACATCTCGATAATCGTTTCAATATCGGACTGTTTTTTTTCTCATTCCACGCTGCGTTACACCAGTTCCGCCGATACTGTGGACACCACATCAGTTGGTTGGCATCCCCTTGGGATATAATGTTACTCTGGAGTGCATCACGGAAGCCCACCCTACCTCACTCAACTACTGGACTCTGGAAAAAGATCAAATGATACATGATTCTACGAAATACAAGTGAGTAAATGTCAGCGTTCGCATCATGACGGTGAAACATTGTATATATTTTTATCTCGTATGTTTGATAAGTAATGTAAGAGGGTTGAATTCGCATACACATAGAAAAAATAGTACCGTCGCTATAGGTCGGTTCAGAAAATTGATTAACTATTTCGAATGTTCAGGTTGAAAATAGGTGGAATTTGTGCGAACATTCTGAAACTACAAAACATTAGAAATCAAAGTGAGAACGATAAACGAAGGCTTCCAAAAACAGTAACGTTGGGTAGTTAAAAAATATCTGCTTGACTCGTTGAAGAGATATTTTTCTAGTATCCAAGATCTTACTAAGTAAAGCTCATTGTCCGTTATATTATATCATTTTTTATTTTAGAAAATAAAATCTCATTCACAATTTCCCTTCTTCTATCAGGACTGAATCTATTCCTGGGACACCTCCATACAAAGCAGTGATGCGGTTGCACATCACGGATGTACAACAACCTGACTACGGTATCTACAAGTGCATAGCAAAGAATCCACGTGGTGAAGCCGATGGGACAATCAGATTATACTGTAAGTACCATTATGGACCCAGAATATACACTATTGGAAATGCATGCGATTAGTGTTCCTCAAACCAACTACTCCTAAAAATGTGTTTGTCCCATTCAATACATCCTGTGACAAAACCAGAAGCACACACAGCACCATGTCAACATGCAACAAGTGTTGCCCATTTCGATTTGTGCAAATCGATTGTGAATAAACAAAGCGTCTCTCCCAGTAGTGGCTCTGGTCGTCGAGTAGACGATTATGTTATTCTTGGGATTCCAATCGGAGCACTTGTAGTGTCAAAGCGATGGGATGCGATACGATTTGATGATGTTTGCTAGATGGTGTGAACAAACAAGACATGCTAGTGGTGCTTGATCCAATGACAGAGCTAGTTAGCTGCTTTTCTATTCTGATTCAGTCGATTTAACAGTGTGCTGCTAGAGCTATTCTGTCGTGGGATATGTGGTGCAACTTGGTTTTACTAAGAAAGCTTATGGATGCGTATTGATTTGAACATATGTTGGTTTCCAAAAGTTTTTGAAATTTTGACTTGCTTTTGAGCGCGGCTTGTAAACAAGGCCATTTCCGCTTGGAAATTGTCTGAGGAATCGAATGGAACTGGTGCCAATCAATGCACGGATATGGTTGTGGAGTTATAGAGCTTATTTTACCTCACATCCCCTTATATTATTGAATAATTCGGCGCCAACATTTGATTACGGCGAATCTGCTTTTGTAAACAAACACTTTGTCTTCTAATTTATCGGAAGTCGAATACAATTTCATGAAATTGAGTAAATCAACGGATAGCGATAAAGCTCTTCTTCCTCAAAGAGTGCTTAATTTGTATTTCTGACCTTTAGTTCAAGGGAAAATGACTACGAAAGCCATTGTTTACAAAAGCAGATTCGCCCTAATCTAATGTTGGCGCTGAATTTATAGATATCTTTGCACGGAGAAGCTCAAGATCAACAAAATAATGCTAATCCCATGTGAAATTTTCTGGAAAATCGAATAGAAGCTGTTTCAATTACCGCACGGCTCTGTGAACAAAAGTTACAGATTTTTTCCTTAGTTTTCATCAGTTCTTGCCCACTGTGCAGCGGGGGCAACAAACTATGCAGGTTGAAAAAGGACGAAGGAATTCCATCCAGCCCGGGATTGTGTGACAATTTGATTATCATCTCTGCATCGATGTCGACTTGGCTCAAGTTTTGACCGGCAAGTGGAACGTAGCTGGCCGCAAATCTAATGTGGTCTAATATAAGTAATAATTTAATCGAGGAAAAATAAATGCACCAAATTTGAAATCTAATGAAAATGAACTGTAGTTCACAGACCAATTTTGGCATTCGTTTAAATAACCTTATTGAATTTCATCAATTTTCTAGAGATTCGTGATGAATTTATCGAATATATATGTTTCCATTTTGTTTCAGCTGTTGCAACTCGCAAAATCTCCGTGGCGCATTAATTTTTGGCTCTTATCGTGTTAATATTCACCATAAAATTGAATGCACATATGATTAGGAGCATGAAACGCTTTAAAAACTTATTTATGCTGGATATTTTGCATGTAAACAAAAATTCCCGCAACAATAGAACTTTGTTCTTAGATATTATTGACTGCTAAATAAATCAGAAGAGCAGAGGATCGAACAAAGCAGATCAACAAAAAAACAACCACGATGTCACAGTGAAGTTTGGAGCTGTGGCCATTTGACCGTACGCTGGTGTTCAGACAGCCAATAGGTTTTATGAAGGAACTCAAGTGGTTATGACCAGTGATGCGTAGTTAATCTTTACTTGATAAAATCTGCGGAAAATTAATTCAGTGTGCCAGTGACATTCACTCTATGAGAAAGCTTCTGAATGTGTTAACTTGATTCTGTACAGGAAGCTTTTTGGCTAGTTCATTCAACATTGTTCATGCTGATTTGATTTTGAATTCATGAGCTTTTAGATTTTATTATCCAGTTCATAAGCCATTTTCAATTTCAGAAGGATTCACTCAAACTTATAGAAATATTTTATCAGTTCAGTAATAAATGACTGTGAGAGTAGCAGAACGTAAGTGCTATATCAAAAGCACAATATTACAAACAAATTGAAAACAATTCGCAGTGCCATCCAAGAATGAATGCCGTAATTAATTAGAAAGAATGGATTTATATTATGATGCATGATAATGTTACATTCACTAAAATATTACTTCTTAGTCAATTTTTATTTATTATCTTTCGTAAAATCCAGTTCCTTAAATAATTTTTTTCTGTATCATCTACCCATCTATCATTGTATCATCTAATACAATAAACTTTCATATCAGCTAGTGGAAATATGGACATTAGGAAACTCATTGGGATCACACCTAAATTTTGAGGGGAATACATCTTTAACTTGTTTTAACCCATAATGTATATTAATATTGTCGAGAGGTTAATTTTGGAGTCAATTTAATTGTTTACACCATTGAAGGCCAATTATATGATTTATGATGGTCGCCAATAATTTTTAAGAATATAACCAACACCTAGTTCAACATAACGAATTTCACAGAATGTCATTAATCTTTACTGTCTTACATATTTTTGAACATCGTATGAGCCATGAAACGTCTTACACATAAATGAATATTAGCACACAGCAGGCGAAGGCCACCCTCACCGAAACTATTTTTCTTGGCTGGAATGGTTAAATTAAATTTAACACCATGTTTTTTTGTCACATCAGCTTTTGAAAATTTCATCGACTTTATTTGACACTGATCGAACTCTTGGGTTTGTCTCAGTGAATGGGATGCTCGTGTGACAGAAAACACCGAATGAATGAAGCTTTCACGGAGCTTCTGTGACAAACATCAACATTATTCATGAGTGAACCTCAAGCTTTGTCACAGCATCACAAATTGTTTCTAGTGCAGGTATGAAAATGACACATGTACTTCTAGAGCTTTTGGTTCATTTTCGTAACGTCAGTTTCGATATTCTTGCACCGAAATTTTTTTTTCTCTTTTTCACATTAAATTGATGAAAACCGCACCCCTGCTTACAAAACCTTTTAAAGACCATAAAGATTTAGAAATAGATTTTGTGAAAGTTGTCATATGTTATGAGATCTTTCACTAAAAAATTTCTAATTCTTTATGGTCTTATAACAGATTTGAATGTAGTTTTATCAAAAAAGCCGGGAGGAATGCTATACGGTTGGAATAAAACTATAATTATAACTTGGGATGTAATTCCAAAGGAGGAGAATCCTCTTTACTTGGATATTTTTTTTTTTTTGAAAAGTGGCTGAATAAAGATTGGACTCGGTAAAAATGAGACACACAATAATGATCACCAAAAATTCATTTTAAAACGTATACTTCGCATTTTTTTCAGGGATTAAAAACTATACATTAGCTATGTTTTGAAATAATTTATTTATTGAATTTCCTCCACCAAGCTGAATGCTCGTACATTCTTAACACTGCTCATAAGATCTTGGGCGAGGCTTTGTCCATATTTCTTACACAATTTCTCCCAGTTTTTCTTCAAAGCTTCATCGGTTTTGAATGTTTTTCCGCTTTTTTTCTTCTTCTTCTTAGTTATCTCCCAAAACTTTTTGATTGGACGAAGTTCTGGTGTATTTGGTGGGTTCGCCTCCTTCGGGATCACACTAACGCCCTTCGCTTCGTACCAATCCATTATATGCTTGGTGTAATGGCACGTAGCTAGATCCGTCCAGAATAGCATGGGGCCACGGTGAGAGCGGAGGAAGGGCAGCAAGCGCTTCTGCAAGGATTCCTCTTGATAAATCTGCCCATTTATGGTGCCGGTTGTAACGAACGGCTTGCTGTACCGTCCGCACTCGCAGATCGCCTGCCACAACAGGTACTTCATCGCGAATTTGTACATATTTCTCTTTCGGAACTTTTCCGGAACCTCCATGCGGGCCGTACCGACAAAAAACTCGAGGCCGGGGATTTGTTTGGTGTCCGCCTTGATATATGTCTCGTCGTCCATGACGAGACAGCCTGGCTTGACCAGCCACTCACGGCAGCTTCCGCGCACGCTATTTGGCCACCGTGTTTTGCTTGTCAGTCCGGTTTGGCGCCTTCCTGACCTTAAAAACACGTAACTCAGGCCGCTTCATGGTCTGCTGGACGAACCACTCCGACGAATTGACATTTTTGGCCACGTCTCGGGTGGAAAGGTTCGGGTTATTCTTGAAGCACTGCCTTATCTTCCGCGCCTTTTCTGGGTATTCCGTTTTTGGTTTTCGGCCGCTTCCAGCGCGCCGCTCGATGGTCTTTGTCTCCTGGAACATCTTTACAACGCGGGACACGGTGGAATGGTGGATTCAAAGCCTTTTGCCGATGCATCTGTGCGACTGACCAGGATTATCGATCACCGCGCCCAAGATTTGCTGGCGTATCTCTTCTTGTTTCGAATGCATCTTGAAAACTACTTGATAAATGTTGCATACATAAACATAACACTCTTAACTAGTATTACCAAAAATTTCATTAATTTTTACCCACGCGATAAAAAGTTACACCCAAAACAAAGTGTCACATTTTTTCCGAGTCCAATCTTAAGACTGCAAAAATATCTGCTCTGACCCTCCGTTCACCTCAACTCAATTGCTTCTTATTTTATTCAATAGTTTAATAAATAAGTTAATATTTATTTATTTCAATAATCAATATTACATTTACAAGTGATAATAAAGCTTGGATTAAAATGACCATATTGTTTTTAAAACGTGTCTAGATTTTGTCGTGAACCAGCCTTGAATATTACGAACATATGGTTGCAGTTTTCTTTACCAGGACATAAAATATCTATACGGATACATTGTAAGAATACGCGATAAGCTACGAAAAATAGAAAATCAGGAGATTATTTTCAATAATCCCAATGGGTTGGACCCATCTCCTCTATACAGTAGAACCAAAATAACATTCAGAAAAAAAACGAATGCATGATGAGTTAATAACTATTCAAGAAAATAGTTGAAACTTTGTTTTCCCTTACCATGTATATCTACGAGAATGGTTAACTCTTTTGTTGAAAAACTCATACATACTAAACGATTTAGGCTGACGATACTCCTCCCAAAAGATCAAATCTCGTAAGCCAAATTGCTCAATTGACTAAAGACTTCCGACCGCCCCAAGAGCCGCACTCTTCATCATTCTAATACTCTATAATCTACTCCGAATTCCGGAAGGCAGCAGTTGTCGGATTAAAGCCAAGCACCGCTTCTTACTCCACTCCCAAAACGCCATCCTCCAAAGCCATGGAAGAAAACTAAGAACCGACACAATGCAAGAAGACTGGAGTAAAATCCCCTGAAGGACAGATTGAGTTTAATCAAAAAGTACAACAGCAGGAACAGCAGCAGTCTACAGTCAGTCGAAAGGTACTCCCAACCCACTGCACGTGGAGAGTGTAGTGGCAAGAAAAATTCAACACATTTATTCCGTTCGGGTTCGCCCCTCGGGGGAATCTCATGAAGTGGAAATCCCTTATGAGGTTAGAAGAAGAAGAAGAAGAAGAAGGCGTAGAGGCATGCTCTCGAAAGTGATGAAGGGAAAAGTGTGTTGTATGAGCGGGTGTTTGCTTAGGCCATACGTTCTACACTTGAAGGTGACGGGAAAATGTGTGAAAATTCCTTCGCTTGTCTCGGAGACCTCGAGTGCGGTTCATGCTAGTTGATTCTTTTGTGAATACCGCAGGTGTTTTATACAAGGCCGTTGTTGGTGGTAATCTTTTTCTGCTCTACGACACACTTAAACATAGCATGAACATGAAAAACATATACCATAGTAGAGGTAAAAAATGAAGACCGAATTTTTAAGTCTGTAAGATAGTAAGTCGAAAACTATTGGAATATAAAGTCCACTTCAACTTTTTTGTCATACCAAACACTACGCTTACGAAAATTTGAACAAAAATCGGTCTTTGGAGATGATTCTATTGAAGGAATGGGTAAAATATACTATTCTTTTTTAGGAAACGTAATTTTTAAATAGTCGCAAACAGTGTTGAGCGGTACGTATGTTTTTTCTGAAAATGACCGTAAAAGTTTGTAAAGTTAAACAAATCGAAGTAACGCTTTATAACCAGTGGATTCCCTTGGAAATTTGTGGATAATGAAATATCCTTTAAATATCCTTATTACAACTAATCACAACTTTTGATCCAAATCGAAAAAGATGAGCATGAGCATGAGCATGATTGACCGCCCACGGATGCTATTTCGTTACTGCCAGATCAGCTGTATTTACGCAAAAAATTAACAGATCATGTTTGGGATTAACATACACCCTCAAGGTGTAAAAAATAAGTGTAGGCCATTTTACTTGTACAATGCAATATTGCCAATTAACATACTTTAATACAAAACCATATTTATTATATAATTTATTGATTTCTTTCCGTGTTAATTGTCATTTAAAATGAAATATGTTTGAAGCTCCTGTGATATTATTAATGTTTTAAGATCAGAAACATCATTTAATTTAACTCTTTTTAAACTGTGGTGGCCTTCTTTTGGTTTCTGCTTTTGTGGCTTTGAACGAATAAAGGTGTTGATGTTAGAAAAGGACACTGAGATGTTGAGTTTCAGGATAAGAACGATAATATCTTATTGTTACCGCATCATCGGTGCCAGTTAAATAAAATATTCAACACACCACTGTTTAAAATTGAAAAATTAATGTTCATAGAATTGGAAACTTCAAACATTGTTCTGATTGATCTGATATCTTACCTCAAGTTAAAGACTCTTTTCCAGCATCTCAGCCTGTAGCTGAGGACGAATAACGTTTGGCCGCTTTAAGTTTAGTTCGATAACAATTAGCACGTTCAGCGGCCGTATTCGATTGCTTCGAAGGAACGTTGCGCTTGTATATAGCAGTTAAGTGGGCGACATTTCAATGATTTGCAAATTTCTCAATAACTATTTCCATGCTCAATCCAACGCGAAACATAGTTTCACTAAATGAAGCTAATACAAAAATTTTCATTCTGTAAACATATTGCTATTGAATGTTGAAGTCCATGAGAGGGAATTTGCATGAAATTTACAGAAAAATTACTTCTACGTAATCATTTCCTTCTATGACTTATCATACCGCTAATTACTTGTCATAGTTAGCGTATTTCACCGTTTTATTGCAATACTGGCACAACGCAGAATAAAAATTTCCGAACATCCACTTTGATCGAGTTTGTAAAGCTCGATTCAAAGTAAAAATCATACACAGCACCGTTTAAGGGGAGGCTGGACAGAAAGCAAAACGAGAAATAAATGCTCATTTTGAAAAAAATATTTCTAGGGGAAGTTCTTACTCAAATTAATTGAAGCTTTTTTAAATTTATAAGTGTATCTTTGTAGTATACAAAAATATGTTTTTTCAACCTAGCAGGGGTTTGAGCTCGTTTAGTAGAATACTTGTAACTATAAATTAGAAGAAAAATTAGTAATCTTCATTCAATTCCAACTACCTTTCTTATCTTCGACCGATACGCGTGTTTCGTCTATTGCAGACTTCTTCAAGGGTCTCGTACTAAGTTCGAACCGTTAGTACGGTTTCCCACTGGAAGAAGTCTGCCGTGCTGCTGGGCGAAATACGCGTATCTGTCGAAGATAAGCAAAGGCAGTTGGATAAATCAAGGATGAGTTGACCATCTAACTTCTAATTTATAGTTATGTTTTTTATTTTTTTTTCAGTCGCAAATGGCAGCCGCTGAGTGCGTTGAAAAGTCGTAGCATTTGGCTTGCCGCCAGCTCTCACCGGTACTTGCAGGTTTGATCTGAAACCTGCTAACCCAAAAAAAATCATTTATTATATTGAAAGTTGGTAGATGAATTGAACAAAAAGGTAAAACAAACAAAATTGCACTTTTGGCGTACCTTTTTTCAAAAAATCCACATTTTTTTCCGCCATTTTATCACATTTTTCCAAATTTAATAATCAAATATTACAATAATTTTTAATTCATCTAGAAGGTAAAAAGAAATCCAATAAGTTTCAGCTCAATCGAATAATCAGTTTTTAAGTTATCACCGGCATAAACTCCGAAAATGCTGTTTTGAGAGAAATACGTTGAAAGTTTTAATTATCGAAAAAGCGTCTCTGTATACCTGCTGCGCGCGAAAAAGACGTCTTCGAAAAACGACGAAATGAAACACTTGGAGTTCGAATTTCGAAAAAAGAAGTTTGAGGAGCGTATTCTACGGGAATTTTACTAACTTTTTATGCAATAAAAAAAATTGAGTTTTTTGATCATTCTAACTGTATATCCCCCCTTAATACACCAACGCGTCCCTGGCGGTTGGAACAAAAAACGTTTGACAGGCATTTCTTGATGTTTATTGACGAAGAAATTTGTGAGAAGTTTTTTTTTTATTGATTGGCACATCTCGGAATTACGGATCATGGAACTTGAGAAAAAATTACCAGGATACTCTGAGTGTGGATTGAGCACAGCGCATCTATCATAAAAGGTGGCACGTAACGATAACAAGCTGAGGAGGAAAGGTGTTGAAGTACGTGAATGGCAACCGTTACATTCCTTCAAGAAGGATATAAGTCTTTTTGTGCCAGTAACCCTGCACGAATAGCTCCCTGAAACAAAATTTAGTGACCAAAAAGCGAGCACGATTACGAAGGCTTGCTTCATTTAAATTGGAACAAACTTTTGCTCATATTGTGCGCCTCTAGTGACGGATTTGGAAGCTCTTGGCACCCACGTGTCGGGAATTTGTCAGCTTCACGTATGTATTTTTGACATTCCGTAAATTGACTGTACTTTGTAAACAATCAACATGGAAGCCGAAAGAAAGGAAAAAATTGTGCACAGTTATTTAGAAAATCCTTTGTGGTCTTCATCTAGGCTAGCTAAACAGCTGGAAATTGCCGAGAAATACCGTATGGCGCGCTATCAAACGGTATAAGCAAACATTGACGACGATTCGGAAGCCTCAAACCAATCGTCAGTGGAACTGATCGACCGGAAACTGCGTGGTAAGATTTTGAAGACGATAGTCAGGAATCCCAATCTGTCGGACCGTGATTTGGCCAGAAAATTCGGTGCTGCCCATAGTTCCGTGAGGAGAACTCGACTCCGGGAAGGAATCAGAGTCGTATCGAGCTAGCAAACAGCCAAATCGGACCATAAAACAGAATAGTGTGGCCAAAATCCGTGCTCGGAAGCTATACGATCAGGTGCTGACCAAGTTTTTGCCGACAAATTTGCACGAAAATTCATGATTTGGCAGGGCATTTGCAACTGTATTGTAATAAACGAAAGATTTTCGTTTACAAATAAGACAATGACGTCGAACTATACCAATAAGAGTGTCTCCAAAAACGAATTTTGCCGTTCATTCGATCCCACGACCATCCCGTAATGTTTTGGCCAGATTTGACAAGCTGTCGTACAGCAAAGTCGTTCAAGAATGGTATGCAGAGAAAGGGGTCAGGTTGTTCGAAAAACCTTAACCACCCAACTGCCCCCAGTTCCGCCTTATTGAGAAATACTGGGCAATCATGAAGAGGAGACTCAAGGCAAAGGGAAAGGTTGTCAAAGACATCAATCAGATGTTACAGGAAGAATTCGAGATTTCCTTCGAAACCGTGATAAATAATTTTATCCGTATTTTTTCTTAAAAGTATGAAGAAAACGCTACATTTGTTATAAAAGATCTTTTCAATAATAAATAACTAAAATACAGGAAATTGTTTTGTTCCAATTCTCTCTGAAGCAAGCTTTATACGAACGAATTTGACAAGATTTGATGGCTGTATTTTAATGGATGACGAAACTGCTGATAAGTTTGCTCGGAAACTAATAATTTGGCAAGGAATCTGCAGTTGTGGCCTTAAAACAAAGTATTTCATCACATCTCACAAAATGACGTTGAAGGTGTACATTAAAGAGTGTCTGAAAAAGTGGATTTCACCCTTTATTCGGCATCACAAGACCAACGTTATGTTTTGGCTCGATCTAGTCAGTTGCTACTCTAAGGAGGTACTAGAATGGTATGCTGCAAACAATGTAAATTTCATCGCCAAAGGGATTAATCCTCCGAATTGCCCTGAGTAAAGACCGATCGAAAAAGATTAGGCAATTGTCAAGCGAGAACTTCGAGGATGCGGCAAAGAAGCGACAAATGCACTACAAATGCGTTTAAAGTACAGTGTCACCAGTGACTATGCAAATCATGATGGCATCGATCACAAGTAAAGTGTTACAGTTCGAAACGATGAAATATAATTACTTGTTACATATCGTTTGAAAGCAGAATAAATACCCTTTTGTTTGACGTTGTGACGTTTGGTCAACCGTGTATGTTGCTTAATTCTTGAGCTATGATCACTTGAATGCGTCCAAATTCACTTTGATTCGGGCTTTATGTAGATTTATTGCCTGTATTGCAATATTTCATGAATACTCCTCTCTAATAATATAAGGTAATGTGTAATGATGAGCATGATAAACATGCTCATATAAGGAGCAACCTCTTATAATATATTAGTATAACTATCTTTCCAAAATCATAATAATAGCCCTGAAAAGGGGCTATTGTGAGATATATATCATTTAAATACCACGAGAAGGGTTTCGTCAACCGGCTGACCAAGCATTGCCCACTGGCTGGGTCAACCGACTGCATAACAAGCCACTTTCTAGTAACAACCAACTAAAGGGCGATACGGTCAAAATTTGGTCAATATCAACTTGACGTATTTCTTTCAATTTTGCATTTTAAAAACCTGAACACCCCTCATTTTGAAGGTGTGTGTGTGTAGAATGTTGCTCCTATTTTGATTTTGGAATTCACTCTTCAGTTGTCAAAATGCCGTCCAAGCAAGAAGAGCAGCGTATCAAAATTTTGCTCGCGCATCGCGAAAATCCGAGCTACTCGCACGCAAAGTTGGCAAAATCGCTAAAAGTTGCCAAATCAACCGTTACAAATGTAATTAAAGTGTTTGGGGAACGTTTGTCGACAGCCGGGAAGTCTGGATCGGGGGGAAATCGAAAACCGGAAGCCGCTGAGACGACAAAGAGAGTTGCCGGTAGTTTCAAGCGAAACCCTAACCTATCTCTCCGAGATGCCGCAAATAAGCTGGGTGTATCGTCTACAACCGTGCATCGAGCCAAAAAACGAGCCGGACTATCGACTTACAAGAAGGTAGTGACTCCAAATCGCGATGATAAACAAAATACGACGGCCAAAGCGCGATCCCGGAGGCTGTACACGACGATGCTGACGAAGTTTGACTGCGTGGTAATGGACGACGAAACCTACGTCAAAGCCGACTACAAGCAGCTTCCGGGACAGGAGTTTTATACGGCAAAAGGAAGGAAAGGTAGCAGATATTTTCAAGCACACGAAACTGTCAAAGTTCGCAAAGAAATATCTGGTTTGGCAAGCCATCTGTACCTGTGGCTTGAAAAGCAGCATTTTCATAGCTTCCGGGACTGTCAACCAAGAAATTTACGTGAAAGAGTGTTTGAATAAACGTCTGCTGCCTTTCCTGAAGAAACACGGTTGTTCCGTACTGTTTTGGCCGGATTTGGCATCTTGCCATTACGGTAAAAAGGCCATGGAGTGGTACGCCGCCAACAACGTGCAGGTGGTTCCCTATCTAATCTAATCTAATCTAATCTCATACTAACGCAGCCAATTCAACAACGTGCAGGTGGTTCCCAAGGACAAGAACCCTCCCAACACGCCAGAGCTCCGCCCAATTGAGAAATACTGGGCTATTGTCAAGCGGAACCTAAAGAAGACCAAAAAAACTGCTGAGGACGAGCAGCAGTTCAAGGCAAACTGGCTTTCTGCGGCGAAGAAGGTGGAAAAGGTGGCTGTACAAAATCTGATGGCAGGGGTCAAGCGTAAGGCCCGGCAAATCGGATTTGGAAAAGCGGAAGCCTAACTGAATATTTTTCCTGAATTTTATACTAATTGAACTTGAAAAAGAAATTTAATTTGATTTTTTAAATAAACGATTTCACCGATTTACACGCGTTTTCCCTTGACCAAATTTTGACCGTATCACCCTTTAAACCATCGCCTATGTGGCCAACTGCTGCTCGCCATACGCCCTCCACAGTGCTTGCAGGCTACCCTTCAGGAGCAGAAGGTGAATGCGACCGAGTGGGAACTGCAATCCAACTGCAAGTTTGATACGGGCAGCCAACAAGTTACACGCTCGTTCAGATTTACTCTAAATAGAGTAACTTTCACTCAGTATTGTATTTCCATGCGAAATGTCAAAAACTGAGTAACTTGAAATAAGGAAACTGCGTAAGGGCTACTCTGATTGTAAGAGCGCTATTCTTATTAAAACAGAGTAGCTGTCAAATGCAAAAACGTGGTTCAGTCCAAGGTTTAGTCGATACATTGGATATTGTTTCAGAAACGGTTCGGAAGTTGAAAGGTAAGGAAAATGTATTTTTATGTAAAAAGAAATAAACTATCGTTTCTCAAAAGGATTTAGCTGTCACATCTCCATCGTATCACCAATACTACAAGAGTCCTATCGGACGATCGCTCTTCAAGTGCGGACGATCCGGAAAAATCAATAATAGAAAAAAAAATTACACGCGTTTGTAATTACTCAAAACTGAGTAGAAAACGACTCAGTTTCGTTAAAAGTGGAACTACCATAATTAGAGTAATTGAAGGGTTACTAATTTTTGATTAATAAGATCACCTGTCAAAATTAGAGTAAACATTACTTAGTCAAGTTTGTTTGTATTTTTACAAAACTGAGTAGAAAACGACTCAGTTTTGTTAAAACTGGAACTACTCTAGTTAGAGTAGCTATGGAGTTACTCAATTCTGATTAACTCGGTCACTTGTCAGAATTTGAGTTAACATTATTTAGTATCTAATTTTATTTTTTAATTTATTTTAATCAAATTGTTGACTGTTTCCGACAACTGTCCAGTCGAAACGGAAGTGTCGAAATACTTTAAATTTGTAATTTTCTGGATTGATTGTAATTCATGGATTCAATTCGGCACTTCGATTGAAAAAAATGATTGTTGATTACAACATACAGCCATCCCATCTTGAAAACTTTTGATCGACTGAACCACATTTCTGGTTTTTGACAGCTTCATTGCAATGACGCTATTTTTATAAATACAGCGCTTTTACAGTCAGAGTAGTTTTTACTCAGTTTCCTTATATCAAGTTACTCAGTTTTTGAGATTTAGCATGGAAATACGAAACTGAGTGAAAGTTACTTTATTTAGAGTAGATCTGAACGAGCGTGTATGGAATTAAAAATAAATAAATTATAGAATAAAAACACTCCGTCGGAGCGCATCGAGTTTCCTTAGTTATGAGTAGCGTTAACTCAGATCGTTTAATCAGCTAAAGTTAGATACTGAGTAGTGTTTACTCTAATTTTGAAAAGATACCTAATTAATCATAAATGAGTAACACTACTAATTAGAGTAGTTCCACTTTTAACGAAACTGAGTCGTTTTCTACTCAGTTTTGAGTAACTACAAACGAGCGTGTAATGCAGTAAAGTACAATCTCAAAACACCCTCTCTTTCATTTGTATTACTGTCCCTGTTTTTCTCACGGAAAAGTTACTCAATTTTCGTAAAAAGTGGAACAACTCAAAAATTGAGTAGATCCACTTTTTACGAAAATTGAGTAATTTTTCCTTGAGAAAAAATAGGGACAGCAATACAAATGAAAGAGATGGTGTTTTGAGCGTGTATGCCAGTTTACTTGACGGTGTGTACACAGATAAAAAGAAACATTGAATTTTCTGCGTTTCTAATGCACATTAAGGGAATGCTAAATTTGGCAGAAAATAATGGGATATTTTATGTAAATTTAAGCCAGATAACGCCTGGATTAAGCATGTTGTATGAAAGATTGCAAACATTGTTGTATGGCGGATCAAGGACTACAACCAATTTCGTTGTTTACGCCATCTTTGGCTTGGAATTAAACAAGCGGAAATTTTACGCGCTCGTTAAAATTAATTATTTTTTTCTGTGTAGACGAGCATTGACACAACATCTTCAAGATCGCCCAAAGACTGACGAAAAATGCTAAGGTGTCCCTCTTAAATATCTCTCACTTATGCATAGGAGACGTATTCATGCATAGGAAACGTACACGCTCGTTTATAATTACTCAAAACTGAGTAGCAAACGACTCAGTTTCATTAAAAGTGGAACTACCATAATTAGAGTAATTGAAGAGTTACTCATTTTTTATTAAAAAGGTCACTTGTCAAAAATAGAGTAAACATTACTCGGTCCCACTTGTTTGTATTTTCCAAAACTAAGTAGAAAACGACTCAGTTTTGTTAAAACTGGAACTACCCTAATAAGAGTAGCTATAAAGTTACTCATTTCTGTTTAACTAGATCACTTATCGAAATTTGCACAAATGTCTAATTTTATTTTTCATTTTATTTTAATGAAATCGTGGATTGTTTCCGACAACTGTCCAGTTGAAACGGAAGTGTCAAAAAAACTTTAAATAGGTAATTCTATGGATAGATTGAAATTCATGGATTGAATTCCGCACTTCGGCTTAAATTTTTGTTGATTACAACATACAGTCGTCCTTGAATCCTCTTGATCTTGAATACTCTTGATCGACTGAACCTTGGACTCAACCACGTTTTTTGCATTTGACAGCTTCATCATAATTACTCTATTTTTATAAGTACAACGCTTTTACAATCAGAGTAGCATTTACTTAGTTTCCTTATATCAAATTACTCAGTGTTTGAGATTTAGCATCAAAATACGAAACTGAGCGAAAGTTACTTTATTTAGAGTAGATTTGTACGAGCGTGTATATCTGAACGAGCGTGTAGGTTGTACAGCTGTCAAAAAAGTATTCCCCCGTTCCGGGAGTTTTACACTAGTTTTTTGGAATTTTGAACGTGAACTGTAACTAATGCAATTGGTTTATCAACTAGAATAGTATTGAAACAGTATTTCATTCTGTTGATATTTGATAAACTGACAGATAATTGAACATACACGGTAAGCATCCTTTACCCATTAATGGGTACGATATATTATTACTGTTATTCCTATTGTGGACATTTTTACCCTTTTTACCGTAAAACTGCGTCTACCTATTAAATGGGTAGACGCAGTTTTTTAGTGAAATGTGTTAAAAATCCACAGGAGGAATTACGGTTAAAATAAAACGTACCAATTAATGGGTAAAGGAAGCTCACCATATACACGCTATATTTCTACTAGATTAATTCTGGCTATTTTTCATATACACTGCACAATAGTATTAATTTCTATCTAGTATTCCACAAACATGGATAATGTTAGCGTTAAACATAACGCAGTGAACATATAATAAGAAAAGATTAAAATACTCCAAAAATTGTAATAAAACGCGGTTATATGGGATGGATAAACTTTTTTGACAAATATGTATATTAAAAATAAACACACGATCTACTTTAAAAATCTAAAAATCTATCTACTTGATTGACGTTAATTCTATTTTAAGGTTTTATTTTATAAACGCTTCTTCTCAACCGAGATGCAACATTTTTCCTAGTGTCCATCATTGGACAAAAAAAAAATACAACAAAACAAAATAGAACATCTTCACCAGTAGCGGCTAAACATGAAGCGTTTGGCTCCGTCACAAGTTGCTCGCCATTGTGTGCCAAAAGCCAACCTTTACCGTTGGTCCCAGATGTGTTTTATTATTGATTAATAACTTCGTTGAAAGCACCGTTCCAAATCCGTTCACACATTCTTTTATTAAGCACAGTGTGGCTGTGCCTTCGTCATCGTCAGCGTTGCCACCGTCCTTACAGGATGGTTGGCCAACTGGTTAGCACACTTTCGTACCTTTGCACACCACATCCGGTGTACAGAGCTTGAGGATATTTTTGTTGTTGTTTTTTTTAAGTGGGTGATTGCTGTAGTAGGAAATCAATTATTTACAGATGTTTCATTATTGTGTTTGCGATTGTTTGATTTGTTATTTTTTCTTCTTCATTTGTTTCAGCATCGAGCCCTCCAACGACGATACCTCCTTCCACAACCGAGATCATCACGACAACCGTGTCTTCTACGAAAGCCTTTGAGCTATCGTTCGGTCCAACGACGGTCGTTTCGGTCCAGCAGTACGAGAAAGGTAACTATCTTGAGTGATTTGAACGTATCTGGAAGGCTTTGTGCATTCACTTGTTGATTTAATTTTTGTATAACGTGTAGTAGGAGGGATCAGTTGAAGATATTATCTTAAAATCATGTAAAACTATTCTGATAATCAAATGTGATTCCAACCGTGCTTAGATCTTCATTCCATTGAGTTATTGAGACATAACATTTCACAATAAGGGTAACTTTGGCTTCAGAATTGTTGAATTTTTTTGGGAAATTATGTTCAAATCTTCTTGTTCTATATAGTTTGCGAGAAACATTTAATTTTCTGCGTTATCCAATGCACATAAAGAGAATGTTAGATTTGGCATAAATTAACGGGATATTTAACGGAAATTTAAGCCAAATATTGCTGGAATCAGGTCAGTTCTATGAAAGATTGCAAACAATGTTGTATGTGGTATGAGAGATTGCAAAAAATACGTTGTTTACGCTTGCAATTAAATTAGGGGAAATGCTACGCGTCTGATAATTTTTATTTTTTGTGTTTATATTATTAGATCCGATTTTTAAACCTTAAAACATTGAAAATTATAGTCCAGCGGCATTTCTTAATTCTGGCTGATCTCCCTTTCGACACTGACATTCGGGATTGACACCGCCCTCTTTATGGCGTAAGCCTCCGCCAAGAAAACGCTGCACATTTCCGGAAGAATGAACAAACCTCGAGGCCGGTCGTGCACAATGCGGCACCAACGGTGTCTTCATTTTTCGAACCATCGACCTGTGGAATCTGGTCGCAAGCAGCTGTTGGACGACTGGACGGTCTGTATTTGGCAGATCACCGGCACGTACAATTCGCTTTACGTCCCATAATTTCGACGGTGGTCGACAGCGGGAATTTCGGTGGGGACCGGGAAATCGGTGGAAGGGTGCTTTTGGTTCGGTTTTTAGCTAGAATTCGGATGGCCGTTTGTACTACAAATTGAACGTCGAGGAATTCAAAAAGGAGAGCTCCAACATCGGTCATAACCAAAATGATTGGGCTGGTCACAAGCGCTCCGGAAAAGTAGCGTACCATTTTGTTGCATACTGAGGCAAGGGTCTACAGGGTCTCCGTTCTCCCTGGTTCACTAGTCCAACTCCGTACATCAGCTTTGCAGTGACTAGAGTCGAACACACATGCTGTAATGTTGCTCGGTTGCCACATTTGGAGGATCCGCAGCTGTGAATCGTACGCTTTCTTTACCGGTTTGTAGTGTGGTTTGAAAGTCAACGTTCGGTCTAGTGCGACAGGATCATCAGACGGTTGGTCGTCTTGGTGGTCGGTCCACCGGTCAGTAGTCACTATATACTAGTTGCAGATATACTGTGAAAATTTTACAGCTTCATCAGTTTGTTTATGGCAGCTGTGGCGAGAACAGTGAAACAACTTCGTAGTATCTATAGTTTATTCGTAGCGCCTGCTCCATCCGGGGCTAAAAAAGTCGTCCATCGTGGAACACTTCGTGTCGGTCGGATACGATCACGGAAACATATACAAGATTCTGACACTTCTGGACAAGGGAGATTCCATCGACCGGAAGCCTGATTCCAGCCGTCCCATCGTTTTAAGCGACCGGAGGATTCAGAAGCTCAAACGGAAGGCGGAAGGCAAGGTGCCCCCTTCTTTCCGTGCGTTGGGCCACGAGATCAGTCTGACCGGCCAAACGGTCAAGAAGTATTTGGCCAAAATGGATATTCACATGCGGAAGCATCAGTCCGAGCCAGCCGTG
Source organism: Aedes japonicus (assembly GCA_034211315.2). NCBI lineage: Eukaryota > Metazoa > Arthropoda > Insecta > Diptera > Culicidae > Aedes > Aedes japonicus. The sequence continues at coordinate 20,840 of JASCZW010000010.1, read as the reverse complement.
TCGAAGAAATCATACGGAATCAAGATGTGACGGCTGAAGATTCTGGCCAAAGAGATCTTCCCGGTGAAGCTGAACGTTTGGTTGTTATAGACGACGAGACATACCTCACGTTCGGCGGCAACGACTGGAAAGGCAAAGGCTACTTCACCTTCCTGACACAAAAAATACTGTTGTTCTTTACATCCCAGTGCCTAGTAAACACAAGATTGCATATAATGTCTGTATCCGCAATAATCCGGACACCTCAAAATATGAATAAAACATAAATTTCGCATTATATTTCCGTTGTAGTTGTTTATTTCAGATTCATGGGATGTGTTTTAATAATACGTGAAGACAAAACATAGTTATTCGGCATTTGCATAAAATATTCGAACTTTGCGCTAAACTCCGTCTATTAGTGTTTGTAGAGACTCTTCAGAAATCGTAGAAGCCTTCTTTGTCCAAATTAGCTGGAAGTGTTTGATGTCTTTGATTTCTTGCATTTTTCCAGAAAGCTGCCGCTTCATCAGAGCCCAATATCTCTCAATTGGTCGTAGCTTTGGGCAATTTAGCGGGTTTCAGCTTTTTAGTACAATGTTTGCTTGGTACCACTCTATCACAGTTTTAGCATAGTGGCAACAAGATGCTGAAAAATCGGATCAGAAAAAACTTTTGATTAAGGGTAGCAATCGCTTCTGCAGACACTTTTTCTGATAGATCTCCTTGTTAATTGTGCCTGTAGTGACGGAAGATTTACTCTTTTTGCCACACGTGCAAATTGCTTGCCACATAAAGTATTTGTTAGGAAATTTCGATGCTTTTTTTGTTCTGAAATGCTCAGCTGTAGCATTTCTGGCCATAGCAGAGTAAAAAGCCAGCCCTGAAAGCTGCTTGAAATCCTCCAGGACATTAGTTTCATCGTCCATAACAACGCATGAAAACTTCGTCAAATATTCTCAGTACAAACGTCGAGCCCGTGATTTTGCTGCCAAGTTCTGTTTGTCGTTGCCATATGGAACTGTTTTTACTTTATACGACTTAAGTCCCAAACGTTGTTTTGATTTTTGGACAAAACCAGGCGACATCCCTATTTTACGAGCCACCGTTCGAATGGAGAGATTTGGGTTTTTCGTTAAAATCCTTTTAACCTTTCGGTCCATGACAGGATCAGTGCGTCCAATGTTTTTCTCGGTTTCCTCTTCACCGTCAAACGTTCCGAGAATGATTTGAGCACACCGTCAATAGTGAATTTAGGCAAATCCAATGTTTTTGCAAGGTCCCGTAATCGCAAATCAGGATTTGCCGTACGCCCGTACAAAATTCGCTCGCGTACTTGTTTTTCTTTCGTCGCCATCTTGACTACAAAACATGAAATGTAAACATCAATCATAGTCTTTTTCATCATAGACTCTCAGCTATACCGAAGTGAAATTGTTCATTCCTACGTGCAATATTTCAAAAGTTACAATGATTTGAAGGTGTCCGGATTAATGTGGATACAGATTTTAATAGGAAATAAAAAGAGTTCCCGAAAATGAAAATGGACCTTGAACTGGTTCAGGTTGTCAGGATTTTTCCCCTCAACCGTTCATGATTCCGTGATTCAGTTCATGGTGTATTTTTGCTGGTTCTTGAACTCATTATTGGAGTTCACGAATCTGAGCACGGTTTTTTTTTTTTCCGTGTAGCGAATATGAGTATTGAGTTGAGGCAATATAAGTACAGTTTACATGGAGTTAAATGAACAAATGTACGAATACCGTCTCCACGTTGTACCCCTGAAGCATTGAGATTCCACCTAAACGCTTTCGCGACACGCGTGTGATCCTGATTACCAATAGAACACCCATTCCGACCGCACTTTGCCTATCATTCGATGCTGAGAGTTTCGTAGTAACGTTTAATCACACGACTCACCGTTGACTGCACGGTTCCGAGTTGTTTTCCGAGGTCCCAATGAGAGAGTTGAGGATTTACCAGGTGCTTTCGTAAAATCAATTCTTGACGTAGCTCTTCGGGTGAGGCCATATTTCCAGTATAATATAAACTGGATAAACTGACAGCGATAAAAGTAACAACAAAGCAAAAACATTTCAAACTACTTCTACACAAATTTTCAAGAGAAAATACCCAATGGGTAATTTTCTAAAGCGTATGTTTTCCGTGATGCAATTTGATGTGAGAAACCCTTTAGAAGTATTGTTGTTAAGTTTTGAATTTCTTAATGAATAAAATGCAATTTGGTTTCATCTTTTTACGTTCTTTTTTACCACCCATCCGAAAACAATCCCCTTTTTTTCAATGCACGCATTACTGTCCTGCCCACCGAATTTCTTGCAGTGCTATGATTTCAGATGAACGTGGTTGATGCTCGTTGTAGCTTATTCTATCGCAACCTGGAAAGCAAAGTGATTGGCAATTCCTTGTTCCGAGTTTCCGATCGTAGTTTTTATTTTGTCGCCTAGGGCTTTGCCGACTGTTACGGACCGTACTTACTTCTGTAATACTTCGGTATTTCAAAGGACCAAGTGCTTCCCTGGGTGAAGACCAACTTCTCCGAGGACCAAAACGTTGTCCTACAGGAGGATGGAGCGCCGTGTCACTCGTCCAATCGAACCCAACAATGATTGAACGATAACATGAAGTTCTGGCCGAAGGATCTGTGGCCCCCTAGCATTCCAGATCTTGTACAAGATGCCGTTGTCCAACTTTTTTTAGTAAACACACAAACAAACAATATTTTCTCCAAGCAATTACAAGAATCGACCTTTAATTGACCGACATATGGCCATTTCCGTGGAACAGGTTCTGATAAAGGGTCCTGGATGCGGTTAACTGTTTATTTCACTCAAAACATACAATTTTACACCTCTTTCTTTTTGGTTTTTCATCAAAAACCTTATTATAAACTTCAAGTAGATCCTTGATCATATTGGCCACTCTCGGAACCACCGGTATATCTCCGGGGGAACCTGTAGTAGGGACCAGTTAGGCATTTATCTCGAAACATGCCGTGCGGTAGCTCTATCTTCATGATTTTTCATTAATATAATATTATTAAACTTCAGAAGGTCATTGGATACATTGGCCACTCTCAGAACCACCGGAACGTCCCAGGGGAAACCTGTAGCAGAGGCCATTTACGATTTTACTCCAAAACATTCCGTGTGGTAGCTCTATCTTCATGATTTTTCATAAATATGATATTGATAAACTTCAGAAGGCAATTGGATATATTGGCCACTCTCGGAACCACCGGAACGTCCCCGGGGAAACCTGTAGTAGGGACCAGTTAGGCATTTATCCCAAAACATGCCGTGCGGCAGCTCTATCTTTATGATTTTTCATAAATATGATATTGATAAACTTCAGAAGGCCATTGGATATATTGGCCACTAGAGGGTGACTAGAGGGTGACTCCAATCCATACAGCGAAATCCATTAAATTGTGGTATGTGAACCGCGCAAGTGATTTCGATCACCGGACATTAACATCATTGAACTATTGTGGTCATCATTGGAAGCAAGGATTCGAAATGTTTCCCACCCCCTTCGCTCTTGAAGGAATTGGAGAAAACTTTGATCAATGAGTGGTATGAAATACCACTGGGCATCATTCAAACCCTCGACAGCTCCATCTCTAAACGGATTGAAGCCGTCCTGGATGCGGATGGAGAAACAACTCGCTACTAATAAAACTTACTCTTCCTATACTCAATCGAATAATTGCTTGCTTATCCGAACCAAAGCTAAATCATCTGATCCTCAGAGGTACAAGGAATCAGGTTCAGCCTAGCCAGTGAATCTTATCGTCTATTCCATTGGCTTTCTCAAGTCTATCAAAATCATCATTATGAAAAATCATGAAGATAGAGCTCCCTACTACAGGTTCCCCGGGAACGTTCCGGTGGTTCCGGAAGTGGCTAATATGGTCAATGACCCACTTGAAGTTTATGATAAGGTTTTGATGAAAAACTAAAAAGAAAGAGGTGTCACATGGTATATTTTGAGTGAAATGAAGAGTTAACTGCATTCAGGACCATTTATCAGAACCTGTTCCACGGAAATGGCCATATCTCAGTCAATTCAAGGCCGATTCTTGTAATCAATATTTAATTTGCTTGAAGAAATTTTTTTTCTGTTTGTGCGCTAACTAAAAAAAAGTTGGACAACGGCATCTTAACTAGAAATTAGAAGAAGAATTAGTATCTTCCATTTAATTCCAACTACCTTTGCTTATCTTCGACAGATACGCGTATTTCGTCTACAATGTGCAGACTTCTTCAGTGTCTCGTACTAATAACTCGACAGCTCAAAACCCTCTAGGATTCAACGGCATCTTGTACAACATCTCATCACAAATTCAACACGTGAGATGGCCTCTCCGTAAACCCGGAACAACTCCGGTGTCAAAGAACCATTCCCAGTTATGTTACCAAGATATAAAATTTCATAAATTTTTCAGTTGAATGCTTTTTAGCAAAATTTCATGAAGTTAGAGAACTTCAAAGTTGCAAATCTGCCTGTTCCGATCATTTTGTAACTTTAGATTTTGAAGAGAGACTTCTTGAGACTTCTCCAACCCCTGTCTCGCCGAAGGACCATTGTGCACGGGACTGTTTAAAATCCCACGATGGCAAATGGCAAAATAAAACTCAATTTATTTCAAGTCGATAATCCAGATTTTATTGATAACTTTACCCATTATATCGCAATATAATACTGATCAACTACAGCATATGTTTTGGAATAACACCGCCTTTAACCTTCTTGACCAGCTCCAGACGTTTTTCTAAACCGTCACACGCGGCACCGCACGACTTTCATCGGCATTTCGTCCCAAATTCGTTTGATTACGGTTTTGAATTGGTTCATATTAAACGCCCTGTGGTCATTTACGCCAGCATGTATGAACATACGAAATAATGCTAGAGACTCAGATCTGGTGAAGTGGGAGGCCATTCACTCTTGTTCAAAAAGTCGGTCAAATTTTCGCGGCACCAGCCCTGAACGAGATTTGCAGTTATGCGATGGCGCTCCGTCCTGCTGAAACACATAGTGATTATCTCCAAACACCTCTTGTACATATGGGTTGACAACTTTCTCAAAACTTCCGTTTTATAATGTACGGCATTCACTTAAACGCTTTTTCCGATGAAAAACAGGGGTTATTTGCCTCACTTGCAAACTTCTCCCCAAACCATCACTGATGCAGCACTTTGGAGCCGTGGAATATTCCTATCACTCTCTGGAACAGTTCTTGAAGAGAAAGCCCACAATCTGTCGTTCTGGACATTCTAGGATTGTTGCAAGACGAATAACTTTTCGTCGGAAAAGATAAATTCTTCCCCATCGTGTCGCGACAAATTTTGTTCATTGACGATCTCGAAACATTCAGATCTGCGGCCATTTTACGAGCAGAGCGCTGTGATTTTCGTCTAATCCGTTCCCTGGCTACTTTAACAACTTGTGCAGGCCGCACCGTACGAGTACGACCGGATCTCTTCCGGTCATACAACGAGCAGGTGTCATGGTATCTTAGGTTGGTTCGGTACACAAAATACCGCTTTACTCCGAGGTTTTTCAGATTTTTCAAAATAGCGCCCGGGCGCTCACCATTAAAAAACTTTTTTATCACCACAGTACGGAACACCTTCATCGGAAATAACCTTAAAGCGTATAAACATAGTGCAAAACTACACCAACACATACGTGAACATGTTGAGTAGTTGCACGACACCAATGTAAGAAAAAAGTGTATGAGAATATATTTGACACGGTGTAGATGATACAAATCATAGTTTATTATCATTTTCTACAGTTTTGGTAAACATTTTTCTGTGCGCCATTTTCCAGGTATAAAACCTGTATATCACCAATTTAATTCCAAAAATATTATTATACAATGTAGTATCGTAATGCTCTCGTATCATCTCCACAGGAAACAAATACCAGTCCATACTTAACGACGTGAACCGGTCCGAGCAAAAGTCCAGCGACAGTTCCAAACCGAATCGAGATCGATCGCCTGCGAATGGTCCGAAAAATAGCGGTAAGCAATTCAATTTCACCAGCAACCATGCGCCTCACATGTCCCCTCCTTCTCACCATATCTCTACACAGGTTCCAACCATAGCAGTTGGCGTTGGCTGTCGCTGGCCCTGCCACTGGCATTTCAAGTGAGCCATCTCACGCGACAGTGACGGTGACTGCCGGAACCGATCGGTGCAGTTCGCTGGTTGTTGCGTTGGGAGTGAATCCACGAGCTACGGATAAAGTTAATGCATTGAATTTGTTTTAGGATTAGAATATATATGGGACGAGGGATTAGTTTTTTGATGTTATCGTTCTGTTTGGTACTCTGGCAGGGACGTTGAAACCACGACCGGAGCAGGATGGTTTTCCATGCTTGTTCATGATTTTACTTGGCAAGCCTAGTGTAAAGGTAGTTATGTTACAATTTGTACATTTACTCATAGTAAACAAACAAAATGCTATAGGAAAATTCTTGCGATCAAACAAAGTTCTCAGCACTGGAAGTTGAGGACGAAACGAGATTGTTGTAAAATTATTATCAAAATATGGCAGATCAAAGTATGTTGACGGAGATATGATACTTGATAGTGTTAATGCCTTACGTAGAATTAAGCCAATAAACAAGCAGAGTAAGCAAATATGTCAGGGGTGAATGAAGGTGAGTCGGATGTGAAATAAGGTAGAATAACCTATTAACTGAACTGGTGTTGTGAGCTATGAAACAAGTATTAAAACTATTCAACAAGGAAGATTTCTTCAGTCTTTTTCGCTTGCCGTCTATCACCGTCATTTGAAGGGGGAAATGTTTTTAGATAACAGTCAATTAAATGTCGGCCACTAAACGGTTCAGTATCGCATGAGGGAGGAACGATATTGAAAATAAATCTAGAATGAACTTTTGTTTCAGTTATACATTTGTTTCTAACGGTGCACGGAGTTTATGTTGAATGCAGGAACGAGAAGCGTCAACTTGCGCTCGGAGGCATTCTCGTGCGAGGAATTCAGCCTTTTTGGTGACGCCAGTCTTATCAGGAGAATAATTGGCAATCAAGGTGTCATGTTAGCTAGTTTTATTGTTGGCTAGTTTTTATCTTCCACTGTGTTTTCGACGATGCACTACTTCTTTTAGTTCGGTTTAGTATAATAAAAATCTAGGCTCAATCACAGCAGTGGAAGATTGTTTCTAGTAATTTTGCAGTATTCTCAAACAAAAAAAAAGATAATCAAAAACTAATTCAAACGAATGTGGGTGTTAAATCTAAGCTAAATTTTATTGTTGTATAATATCTCATGCATGAGAAATCAGGCAAGAGCCATAAAATGTACCATAACTACATATAACAACAACAAAGCGTACTGCTAAGCATTGCATAAACAAAACTTTCTAAGTAAAAGAGGTACTAAACCAATCAACTAAATACAAAATACTCTTAAGGATACTAACAAAGAATGGAGAACTATGCTGCGCTTTCTACTCTAACTGAAATTGAATCCTCACCAGAAAATAGTAATAAAAACAAAGAACGAAAAACTATCAAAAGTCAAGCGACAAAAATCAAACAAACCTGCAGAGGAAGCAAAACCGGGATTCTGGTGAACTTTTGCAGTCGGGTAATAAAACACAATTTGTTAGCGATAAAATTGAGGACACATACCCGACACAGACAAAACCATACGCGCCAAACAACCCCAGACCTTGAGAAAGCTAGCTCACTCACTCCTTAGCACACACACACATAAATATAAACTGAGATAAATACTTATCATAGTTAGAACAAAACAAAAACGAAAAAAAGTAAAATAAAAAGTTTGTTATCTATGATCAGACACAAGGAGCATTGTAGCATAAGACACATCGACACACCACACATACAACTCATAGAACAGCATACAACATGCAGTCGTTACAGGAGGGTCACATTATGTGAAACAGAATAAGCAAGTGAACCGACGGACAGACTGCAGAAAAAAAAACACAAACCATGAACGACACATGAGTTAGGAGCAAATCGTTGTACATTAGACTTATTGAAAAGAACTGAAGTATATATAAATAAATATATTTTGCTTTAATATTATGGTGTTTGGATTTCATGACAGTAATATCACGTTTTTCCCATGGTAAGGTGTCCAAAAAAAGAATGAAAACTCTGAATACGATCTTTTATAATAGCTCCTTTTTTATTTTTTCTAAAAGTCCAAAAAATTATAGAGAGCCCATTGAGGAAAAGAAAATGTTTTTTCAAGTCTGTTTTTGAATCCACCTAAATTTTTCATTCCATTGTGATGTCAAGCATCCAAATCATTACTCATCGCGTGATA
>JASCZW010000010.1:0-10000 GCA_034211315.2 Aedes japonicus | reverse complement strand
AGCGCAACTTCAATGCTCCCTATTTTTTTTTATTTTCAAGCCAATCGCGCTAAAATTTGTTTGCTTATGTTAACAAAAATGCATATGAAACATTCCAGACTCGATTTGAGAATGGGCGTGTTCAGCAAAGTGTCTCAATGCGTAACGAATCGTCTTTTAATATTATCAAATTAGTTCCAAATCGTGCTGCAGAGATGACGTTGCAGTCAATCTTTGCCAAATGAAGTCTTCAGCAAAGTTGTTTGTAAAATAAAATGAAGTCAAAATTTTGCCACAGAGATGGCGTTGTAGTATATCTTTGTCAAATGAGCTTTAAGAGTCACCCACAACGTTGCGGATGCGTTGACGTAAACTTTACAGAAAACCTATGGGAAAACTGTTAAATTAACACAAACGCATCCGCAACGTATCAATTGTGGGCCAGCCATTAGAGAGTTGCCATATTCGGTGAAGTTGTTGAGAATGTAAATGTAGTCACACATGTTCACAAAATTTCCAAATCTCACCGCAAAGACGACGCTGCAGCCTGTCTTTGCCAAATGAGACTCTAGAGCCGTTTCTGCCGTTTTCCGCAAAGTTGTTGAGAATGTGAAATGAAAATAATGCTATGTCCATTTAGAATCCGAAATAACAAAATCGGGTAACGGATTGACGAAAAAATAAGTTTGATACATAAAAACAAAGGTTATTTACTGTACTTCAAGGAAAAAATATCAATACAAATCATTTCTCTTCGTTTCCAATGGAAATTTGCGCTTCCTTCTTTATTCCTCCCATCAAACACTGCACGCCTCCGGAGTCAGCTTGGCACATTTGTTCCACATTTTGATCATCTGAGTCGCGTCCCGAGCCTTTTTTCCACTTTTCTTAAGCTTCCGCTTCATTATTGCCCAAAATCTCTCGATGAGCCGGAGCTGCGGGCAGTTGGGTGGATTTATGTTTTATCGATGAAATCTACGTTATTATCGCGGTACCACTGGCTGACTTCCCGGCTGTAGTGGCAACTCGCCAAATCTGGCGAAAACCTTACGGGACCTTTATGGGCTTTAATGAAAGGTAGTACACGGTTTTTGAGGCATTCTTGCTTGTACAGCTTCGAGTTCATCGTATTATTCGACATGAACACTTTGGTCTTTGCTCCGCAGCTGCATATCCCTTGCCAAATCATCAGTTTTTTGGCAAATTTGTCCATACAAGCAGACATAAACTTCGCAGGAACATCTCCTCGTGCCGTTTCCATGTAGAATTTTTGGCCAGGAAGCTGTCTGAAATCCATTTTGACGTAGGTTTCATCGTCGATAAGCTTGGTACTTCGTCAAAACCTGTTGGTACAATTTCCGAGCTCGAGTTTTGGTGACGAAACTTTGCTTCAATGTTCTGTTCGGTTGCTTGCTGGCTCGATAAGAACGGTATCCTGCTCGCAAATGAATTCTTCGAACGGTAGTGCGAATTATCTGAAAGTCCAGGGTTTGCTCTGACAGTTCTCAACAACTTCTGATTCAGCTTGCGGTCATATGTTCAACTACGACGCTAACCTTGAGGCACTCGATCCACGCTCTTACGCTCTCTGAAACGTTTGCACACATCATACACGGTTGATTTGGCGATTTTTAACCTTTTTTGCGATTTTTATTGCGGACCACGTTGGATTATCAATGTGGGTGTGCAGATATTTGCTCTCCTCACGGCATCCATCTGGAATAACTTTTGACTCACTGCACGAAACACCGTGAAATTTATACCACAGAAAGTGAGCGCCTAGGTAAACAAACCGCTGTAAAATAATTCTTGCAGCGGTCACTTTCAGTGCCGCTGCAACACAATAGGTGATTCCGGATTCTAACTGGGCAGAACTTTATTTGAAATATCACATCAGATCGTATCGCAGAGATGGCGCTGTCGCCTATCTTTGCCAATCCGCCATCTCTGCGGCAAGATCTGTAACTAATGTGATAATCTCACATGACGACAAATGACAAACTGAGAAACTTTGCCCAAGAAGACAACTCTCTAGAGCTTCATTTTGCAATGATAGACTGCAGCACCATCTTTGCTGCGCAATTTGGAACTTATCTGAAAATGTCTAGTGAATACTACAAATGACATACTGAGAAACTTTGGCGAAGGCGGCAACTCTCTACAATTCTGTTCCTACATCGAAATCAAAACCTCCTTCCCTTTGTAGCAGATTCCCGATGGCCAATGTGTCTGGTAATATATTAACAGCAATGCATTTTTGAGACCATAACCTTTCAAATGGGGTATAAAGATTGTGTCTAGATTGAAATTTCATGTTTATAGAAAGGGTTGAAATCCGGGTCAATAATGACCCTAATGTTTTATTTATCAGTTTTTTGTAATACCCGAGGAAGCTTAAGAGTCGATTTGCACGACTTTCCTTACAAATGTAGACAACTCAACAATTATTGCCAATTGAGTTGCCATGTTGCATCCAATATGCTCACAACAGGCAAGACATACTGGCCGGTCTATCAGATTTTTGGAGCTGCATGATCATGACCGATGAAGCACATTTCACGCTGTGTGGCGTTGTTAATACGCAAAACACTCGCTTCTAGGGCACTGAAAATCCTCAAATGATCTTCAAAGAGCTGTTGCAAAGTTGCTGTTTGGGGCGGTGTATATGCTGAAAGGATAATCGACCCTTGCTTCTTCGAAGAACATGACATAGGTCACTACAAGACGGCGCAACATGCCATACTGCCCGTCTAACAATGAGATAACTGCGTGCCATGTTCTCGAATAGATTGATATTGAAATACGGCGATTTCGAATGGTTCACCAGATACGACCGCGCCTGACTTTTTCATGATACCTAATGGGAATAGTTTATGCCAAAAAACCAGCCATCTCTCCATATGTGTGTACAAAATATATCTGACTTTTAAGGACGGAAGGTACAGTACTGGACAAAATAAAGTACGCACCTTCCATATTTCCAAAATTTGTCATATCTAGACAAAATCGTCAAAAGGTCGCAAGTAACAATTGTAAACGATGACTTAAAACGTAAATTTCATGAAAATGCAACGTTGCTAACATCTTCATCCAGTACTGCCGGGGAGCTAATAACTCCCTCTATCTTCCGGTTGTTTGTACCTCGGGTCATGATCTGCCAAAACTGCCAGCAGATGGGACACACGACCTCCCATTGCGGCAATAAGGCACGTTGCTCCAACTGCGGGGAGAAACATGAGGATAGCACCTGCGCAGATAGTGCACTAAAATGTGCTTTCTGCAAGACATCTCCTCCTCGTGCTCTCTCCTCATGCCCGGCGTACAAACAACGCGGGGAAAAATTGGAACGTTATCTGAAACAACTTTCAAGGCAGTCTTTCGCAGAAAAGCTACAGAAAGCCTCACCATCACCCAATGCCAATAGAAATGCTTTTGCCCCTCTGTCAGATGACGAGTCTGACTTTGATTTGGCTAAAGAGGGAACACCAGTCAGCTTTCCGGGAAGTGCTTCACGGAAGCGAAGACGCGTCCGTCCACGGAAAGTTGCTGAGAAGAAGCCTGAGATCAGCCTGCCTATTTTACAAAAAGGTGTACAAAAGGAAAATCCAATTCCTCCTGTATTCCGTAGTATTAACTACACCCAGGACTTTCCATCTCTTCCAGGACATCGAAAACTCCTGATGCCCTGATTTCGAGAACAAAAGACCCTTACTCGACTGGGCTGTTCTCATTTGATAACATTGTCGAACGTATCTTTAAGTACCTACAAATTCCCGATCCTCTTAAAAGCATTGTTCTTGCAATGCTTCCCACTGGGAAAACGCTTTTGAAGCATTTAAAATTAATGTGGCCTCGACTTGCAGCAATCATTTCCTTCGATGGATAACTTTCTAAATGAAGTCGTGGATTTGATCACTGTTCTGCAGTGGAATTGTCGAAGTCTGATTCCTAAATTGGAATCATTCAAATTTTTAGCTCACGATACCGGTTGAGATGCATTCGCTCTTTGTGAAATATGGCGATCTAAATCGATCTTTCGATTTCAATATAATTCGTCTTGATCGTGAGGATTCACGTGGAGGAGAAGTATTTTTGGGGATCAAGAAGTGCTACATCTTCTATAGAGCAAATTTTCCTCAAACTCTAGGTATTGAAGTAGTCGCATGTCAGGCTGTTTGGTCGGTTCTTCAAGCTTTCCGGTTGATCATGGGAGATTTTAACTCTCACGGTACAGGCTGGGGAGAACTGTATGATGACAACCGGTCTTCCATAATATATGACCCCTGTGACAACTTCAATATGACAGTTCTTAACAATGGAGAAGTAACACGTTTGGCTGGTACATCCTCACTTGGCAATAGATTAGACCTCAGACTTTGTTCGAATTCATTATCGTTGGATTGCACACGGAATGTGATTCAAGATCCCCACGGTGGTGATCACTTGCCCATAAAAATTTCGATTTCCACAGGCTTCAATGCGTCCTGGACAATTGTTAGGACAGCAGTAGATGAAGCCGTAACGACGAAAGAAGGGCTTCCACCGCTGGGGGAATACAACTTTCTCTCCAACTTGATCTTGACCAACTTGACAGCGCGCTTCAAGCTCAAACTCGACCGTTCCAGAAACGTTATTTCGCAGGAAATCTCCTTCTCTATGGTGGGATCAGCAATGCGCCGATGTTTACCGTAAAAAGTCCGACGCGTTTTCCGTAGACGTGGAACACTTGAGCACTTCGAAGTATACACGGCTTTCGAACGCGAACTTAAGAGCCTCGTCAAGGCCAAGAAAGGCGGAGACTGTTGAAGATTTCCTGGACGGGCAATCGCGCGAGACGTCGATGAATACTCTTTGAAACACGGTGCGAAAATTGCGTTACCGAACTACGAACAACGAGAGCGAGGAGTACTCGGACCAATGGATCCTCAAGTACAAGTGAAAAGTTTGTCCAGATTCGGTGCCGGCACGGATTATTCTTCGCGAAACCACGAATTCGATAGATGAGAACAGCCATCCTTTTTCTATGGTAGAACTCCCTCTCTCGAACTCCTCTCGTGTGGCAATACGGCTCCACGGGCTGACAGGATCAAGTTCAGCTTGCTTAAGAACCTCCCAGACGTCACGTTCAATCAGTTTCTGGAACTCAACATTGTACCGGATGATTGGAGAAGGGTGAGAGTTATTTCCATTCAAAAACCTGGTAAGCCCGCGTCCGACCACAAGTCCCATCGACCCATCGCGATGTTATCCTGTATTCGAAAGTTGTTGGAGAAAATGATCCTTTTCCGTCTGGACAAATGGGTTGAGACGAACAACCTGCTTTCAGATACTCAATATGGTTTCCGTAGGGGTAAGGGAACGAACGACTGTCTCGCGTTGCTTTCCACAGATATTCAGTTAGCTTTTGCTAAAAAAGAGCAAATGGCTTCTGTATTCTTGGACATAAAGGGGGCTTTTGATTCAGTATCAAGTATATAGTATTGAATTTCTTTCAGATAAACTCCACGCTTGTGGCTTTTCACCATTAATGAATATTTTTTTGTACAGTTTGCTGTCAGGAAAACATATGAGCTTCTCTAATGGAACCTTTAAAGCTTTCCGATTCAGCTACATGGGTCTCCCCCAGGGATCATGTTTAAGCCCCCTTTTGTATAATTTTTATGTCAAAGACATTGACAGTTGTCTAAGTGACAACTGTACGTTGAGACAACTTGCAGATGACGGCGTAGTGTCTGTCACGGGACCCAATGGGGTCGATCTGCAAGGACCCTTACAGGATACCTTAGACAATTTGTCTACTTGGGCTCTAGAGCTAGGTATCGAATTCTCTACGGAGAAAACTGAGTTGGTAGTTTTTTCTAGGAAGCATAACCCTGCACAACCGAAGCTTCAAATTTGGGGTAAGACGATAACTCATTCTATGTCATTTAAATATCTTGGGGTCTGGTTCGATTCTAAGTGCACCTGGAGATCCCATATAGAGTATGTGAAGCAAAAGTGCCAGCCAAGGATCAACTTTCTCTGCACAATTACCGGGACCTGGTGGCGAGCGCATCCGCAAGATCTTCTAACGTTGTACCGGACAACGATTTTGTCGGTTATGGAATACGGTAGTTTTTGTTTTCAGTCAGCGGCTCGGTCGCACTTCATTAAACTGGAACGTATTCAGTATCGGTGTCTTCGTATCGCGTTAGGTTGTATGCACTCGACTCACACCATGAGTCTTGAAGTGCTGGCTGGCATGTTGCCACTCTCGGATCGGTTTACAGAATTATCTCTCCGGCTCCTCACCAGGTGTGAAGTTATGAACCCTCAGGTAATCGAAAACTTTGAGAAGCTCCTTGAGTTCAATCCTCAAACTCGTTTCATGACTTTGTACCATTTGTACATAACACAGGATGTCAGCCCTTCGCCGAATATTCCCAATCGTGTTTGCTTCTCCAACTTCAACAATTCGGTTCATTTTGATTCTTATCCAGACATCATCGTTCCATGATTGCTCGATGATTTGCTGCAAAGTTTGCAAGTTGATTCCACTAAATCGTTCTTCACTGACGGATCATTGATAGAGTCAGCAGGCTTTGAATATTTAATGTATAGCGCCAATCGTAAACTTCATGCTCCTGTTCCGTATATGTCGCTAATTACGCTAAGTGTTGCCTCGTTAACACCGGATCAGTACTTCATTTTCCGGATAGTCTCAGTTCTATGAGGCTATTCGCTCCGAACCGGTAGCACTCTCGTATTTTCTCATGAAAATACAGGAGCTTCAGTCTTTATCTTCGTAATTTATCATCACCTTGTATGGGTCCTTCTCATTGTTCAATTCCGGGCAATGAGAAAGCGGACTCGCTTGCAAAGGTGGGCGCTATAGAAGGCGATATTTATGATCGACAAACCGCCTTCGACGAATTTTGTACTATTTTTCGTCAACAGTCACTCGTCAGCTGGCAGCATAAATGGAGTAAAGGAGATTTGGGGCGATGGCAATATTCTATCATCCCAAAGGTGTCGAAGAAATCTTGGTTTGAGCGGGATGGATGTGGGTCGAGACTTCATTCGTGTCATGTCTCGCCTCATGTCCAATCATTATTCTTTAAACGCTCATTTATTCCGGGTTGGGCTGAGCGACAGCAATCTCTGTGAGTGTGGACAAGGCTATCAGGACGCAGATCACGTTGTTTGGTCTTGTGCTGAGCATCGTGGTTTCAGATCTGAGGCTTTATGATTCCCTTCAGGGCTCGAGGTAGACAACCCAATGTGCCAATTCGAGATATTTTGGCTGTTACGTGATTTGGAGTTCATGAAACTCATTTATGTGTTTTTGACTAACATTAGCCTTAGATTGTAGTTAGTTTAACTTGTATGTTTACTTTAAGTTTTTTTATATGTGTATGTGTGTCTTTTTTTTCTCTTTCAAAAATTGTTCAAGTCAAAAGAAAACCACAAGTTGTGTAGTAATTAAGTGTTTCGAATAATTTAGAATTTAAAATTAATGTGTTATGTAAACCATACTTTAAATTCCCGCCCTACTCCCTATCCGTTAATTTGTAATTCCTATTAACCTCGAGACGGCCGCGGCTTTATCCCTAACTTTAGATTTAAGATACATGATGCATACAAATATGAAACTTGGCTCGATTCGTTAAGCCTGTACAAATAAATGATTATTAAGATAACACCTGATCAGTACTTCATATCACGGATAGTCTCAGTTCTATAGAGGCTATTCGCTCATTGAGGTAAAGCACTCCTCGTATTTTCTCATGAAAACGAAGTCTGTGCTTATCTTCATTGTTCAATCCGGAATGAAAGCGGACTCGCTTGCAAAGGTGGACGCTATAGAAGGCGATATTCATGATCGAAAAATCGCCTTCAATTAATTTTTTTCCTATTTTTCATCAACACTCGTTAGCTGGCAGTATTAATGGAGTAAAGGAGATTTGGGGCAATCGCAACATTCTATCATCCCAAAGGTGTCGACGAAATCTTGGTTTAGGGGTATGGATGTGGGTCGACACTTTTTTCGTGTCATGTCACGCCTCATGTCCAATCATTATTCTTTGAACGCTCATTTATACCGTGTTGGGCTGAGCGGTTGCAATCTCTGTGAGTGTGGACAAGGCTATCAGGACGCAGATCACGTTGGTCTTGTGCTGAACGTTGTGGAGTCAGATCGGAGATTTATGATTCCCTTCGGGCTCGAGGTAGACAACCCAATGTGCCAATTTGAGATATTTTGGCTGTACGTGACCTGGAGTACATGAAACTCATTTATGTGTTTTTGACTAACATTAGCCTTAGATTGTAGTTAGTTTAACCTGCATGTTTACTATTAGTTTTTTTTTATCTGTGTATGTGTGTTTGTGTGTGTTTTTTTTTCGTTTTTCAAAAAATGTTCAAGTCAAAAGAAAACCATAAATTGTATAGTTATAAGTGTTTAGATAATTTTGAATTTAAATTTCCACCCACTTTCCCATCCGTAATTTGTTATTCCTATTAACCTCGAGATAATTTTGATAATTTTGAACTTTAAATTCCCACCCACTTTCCCATCCGTAATTTGTTATTCCTATTAACCTCGAGAGGACCGCGAGTAATCGGTTCTATCCCCCTAACCTTAGTTTTAAGATAAATGATGTATAAAAATATAAAAATGTGGGTCTGTTAAGTTGATTCTATTGAGCCTGTACAAATAAATGATTTATAATAATAAAAAAAAAACAAAGGGAATGAAAACAAAAACCAAAATTCTTGTACAAAAGCGTAAGATTGTATTGCAAGGTGTAAGGTGTCAAGTACACTTGGGACCAAGGGGTTTTAACACAGTGGGCCAATTTAAATCGCTAGTTCTTGTTAATTATTGGTGTAAGTGCCAATTGTTTGCTTCATGGGCCTTAAACAGTAAAATGAAAGTAGAATTGGTTAAAAGTTGGATCTTAAAATGTTGAGGAAAGACTTGTAAGATGGAACAGCGCCACTTTTGACATTCACTGCGACAGCACTATCGCGCTGACAAGTGTTAACCTCATTTTTTTTTCCTATTCTTCAATTTTCATATGCTTTTGGATTGAATACATTCAATCTAGCTCTTCCAAGTTTCAATGTTCGAAAGTGTTGCCATAATTAAAATAATAATTATTTCTTGTGCTTAGTAAGTGGAAATTTTCCATCGATATCCAAAGGTTAACATTTGTGTTGGCTAGCATTTTTGGTGTATTTTTATGATCCAAAGGCATTTCCAAACAAATCGTAAAGTGATACAATTTTTTGAGTTTTTGTGTTTATGGCGTCATGTTTGTAAGATGGAATACTGGTAGGCTTGTAAGATGGAACACATTTTGTTCGTTTTAAAACAGATGAATGATATATTTTATGTTTGTAAATGCCATGGAATCAACAATAAATTGAAATATAACAATACATTTTTTGAAATTGCAATTTTCGATGGGTTTCGAAAATCAGCCATAATATTTTTTGATGACTATAAATAAACAGTTCCGTGGGCCAACTTGGAGCTTTATAGTTCCTCTTGCGAAAGATCTTCGAAAAAATCAAAATTATACATGTTAGGAGCAAAAACCGAATGGTGTTTCATCTTTCAAGCCTTTCCTATACACATATTTTATATTTGAGGTTTTGAGTGGACAAGCAATTGTTATAAATCTTAAAAATCTTGGTTTATCTAAAACCTTCACATCTGTATGAAAACTATTTAAAAAATCTGTGTCAATATAGATAAATCTGTAGATGTGACAACCCTGACTCTAACAACCTACTTTAAAGGTTTCTGAGAATTCGAAACAGCTCTAACGGTTCCACTTTTTTTTTCTCTCTCCGGAAAGCTTCGACGACGCTTCCTTGAATAGCAATTGGTACATCTCAATCAGAGTTATTGGCTGTAAAAAGTTATGAAAATGGTCAATAACGACGGTGCTGATGAATTTCATACAGTTCGTAATAACGTTACCATCTATTAAGATTTTAGACGTCTAACCGCACTCTCGATCACGCTACATCT